>OX451219.1:114339809-114484547 GCA_949628195.1 Phasia obesa | reverse complement strand
TTAATTTTTTTTTAATTTTATTTATTATTCAGTTGTTAACAATAATTTAAAACAAATCAAGAAACTACCTTCAACCTGCGGCAACACAAGTTCTTCTTTACGATACGAGCTCATATCTAAAAAATTGGGAAGATTTTTAGGCAATTTGTTTAAATAATATTCCTTTCTCATGAAGCCATCAATTTTTTGCAATTCACCACACAAGCCACCATGTAAAACAAAACCACAATATAATATTGCCTCCGACCTGCTTGACCATTTGTTTAAAAAGGTGACGAATTGTCTCCTACTGTCGGCGTCAGCAATACTGTTTACTATAATGGTTTAACGGATAACGGTTTAATTTGGACTCATCTGACCATTTTACGCTTCTCCAGTCATTAACAAAACATTTTTATGTATCAGTGGTGCAAGGTTAACCGTCCAACATTTTTATTAATTGCTATGGAAGCTTCCTTTGGCGTTAAAGACATCAGGGGTAGAATCGTTACATCCGTGATCGTATAGACAATCGTACGAGAAAAAATTATGTGATACGTAAATCGTGTGAACTGAATGTCATTATGGCGTACGATTACCAACGGATCGTAATCTTTTGTTTAATTCACAATAGTTTTAAAAATTCTTGTGAATTAATATTTAATAAATGTGAAGTTTAACATCTAAGTTAATCGAAATTACAAAAAATAAAATCATTAAAACTTACATACATATATTAAAAATCGACCCAAATTTATTTTTTTTCCTAGTTCAAGTGATAGGGAAGAGTATGGAAAAACAGTACGTAGGCAGCTGCGTGATCGGAATAATCTACTCCGATCGCCTTGTCGAACACGTCGCACATAGGGGTATTTTGCCAATCTAGCCGGACATTACTTTTTATTTAGCTTATATTGGCTCTAAAAATGTACTGAGTGCCCCTAGGTTAATAAAACTTTGCAGAAAAATTTGTAATGGTCATAGGCTATCAAAGCTATAAAATAGGCAAAATCGAATCAAGGAGAAAAAAGTTCCCCTTTGAAGAACTAATCCTACCTCTGAAAAATGCAAGTTTTTTTTTATTTTCCCGTCATTTTGTTTAGCAATTACAACTTTTAAGGTCAAAGAATGTTCAAAAACTTAAAGTTGGACTCAAGAGATTCTTAAATGCCATTTTTAGCCCCGCCCCCCTTTGTGGGCGGTGAAATAAAAAATTATTTGAAAAAATAATGCAATTATTAAAAGAAATAGATTACATACTTCTCAAAACCATAAAAATTTATTTTTATGGGCAGGGGGAGGTATTCCTCCAATCCCACCCCCAAAACGTTCCTGTGAAAAAAAAAATTTTTTTATTTTTTTTGCCAATTTCCTAAAAATATTCATTTTTAAGCTTTCCAATGCCTAACCAATCCCCGCCTCCCAAGAATGTTATTAAAAAAATAGTCTTGTAATTTGTTACTTATTAGTATTTTATTTATCGGAAAATAATTAATTTTTTCATAGTAATAACTTATTTATGATTGTAACGATAAATTTTATTTAAAATTATAGCAATTAATTTATTTAAAACAACTTCTCCTTTGCACTAAGATGATGATGAGTGCCATGGTTCTTCTTCGTCTGATTCTTCGGAGACCTCTTCCGAATCTGAATCCTTTTTAGCGTTAAGTACAGGTGGAAGCATGAAAGAAATTGCTTCTTTCGTAAAAGGTAAAGAGTGGGTCAGAACTTAGCAAAAGCCTATGAATAATATCTATGTTACATTGAACCGTTGAAAACTCTCTAGCAAAATTCTGCCTGTAAAGCCGGAAATGTTTGTTTAGTGCCTCAGCCGGAAATGTTTGTTTCGTGCTTCAGCCGCTTCTTCTGATAACAGCCCAATAGGCAACAATGCCTCATTCATAACAGTTGCACCATGTATTAAAATCTTGTGCATTGTAGGTGTCTTAAGATGCCACTCATATAGAGAAAAGTAAAGTTTTGCAGTATCTAAGCAATAATCGGCAAACTCGTGCATTTAGATTTTATGACCACTTTATATAACTTTAATAATAACTTTGATTCGGTATATGAAATCAAAATCAATTCCAGTTATTTCTGCAGCAATTCAGGAATGGAAAAAAATCTTCTGCTAGTGTTACCATCGTTGATGTTTCCAAATCCACTTTTCGGTACACCCACTATTAGCCCTAATTCACTTCTAAATTTTTTGGATATTTTTTTCTCGCTTTGTCCTCATCAGATTTTATTTGCCATTTTTTCACTGTCAGTTTATATGACAGGTGTAATATGCTCTCAAATAGGCGAATTCTGGCGTGTAAAGTAGATATTCCGAAAGAAAGGTCATCTACGTCTATCTCTTTTGATATTTAAATTGTTTTTTGTACAGGTAATAACAGTGTTAGATGTAATGATTTAAATAAAAAACATCTACCAAGGGTTTCTTACTCGTATTTACCTATCCAAGATAAGAAAAAACATAAAAAATTAAAATTAAAAAAAAATCGCAAAAAATGGCGCAAATCCGCGCAACGTTTTTTTTTTACAGTTTAAAAGTAGAGATCGAAAATTGTAGAGATATATAACATTTTTAGGATCGCGATGGAGATCACTCTTAAAAAGCTTTTCACTTTTTTTTTTACAAAAAATTTTACAAAAAAAAAACTTTTTTTTTATTTTGAACGAAATTTTTTATCATTAAAAATTAAACAAAAAAATTTCTAAAAATTAACATAAGTATCTACTAATAAACCCTTTCACAGAAAAATCCTTTGAATACAAAATCTTCATTCGTTTAGCCACAAAAATATATTGCAAACCTCTCAAAATCGTTTAAAGTCAATTAAAACGTATGCGATTTACGCAACTTTCACTATACGATGCAGAATTTTAATGTCTGTCGAGCTGCGTAATTAAATTTTTAGATTTCTCAAAATTAGTTTTTGGCCTAATGTCCGGCTAGATTGGTAAAATACCCCTCTGTGCGGCGTAAGTATTAAAAAATTGGGTTCTCATAATACTTATGTATGTACGCGGTGCCACCAATATTACAACTGTGGATATTAGATTACAAAAACCAGTAAACAATGAAAGGTTTTCATTGTCCATTTCATAATCCAAAAACCGTATTTTTTCGATACGTGTTGTACGTACAGAATCTAGCCGAAAACTTGAAAAGCCACCACTGATTGGCCTTCCGTAGTCATATTTACAATAGAATTTTTTACGGTTCGCCATAGTTTCTTACTTGTTTTAATTAATATAAATTTATCTAATCTTTTTGTTTTAAATTAAAAAAGAAAATTTTTTGGTATATGAAGTTATTTCAAATACAACTTAAAACTAATTAAACTCAAGGTTATAGTTACCAAATCGATAACTGAGTTTAAAATAACGGTAAATTTGACCTTAGTCTCACTTTCAAATTTGAGTACACTGTAATCACTAATCATGTGGTAAATCTTTTTCATTTTATCAAGAAGGAAACTCCCTTAAATCAATAAGAAAACTCGTTGCTCACAATTCTTTTATTAATTTTTGAAGAAAAACTTTTTGATTCTATTAGGTTTTCTTCTGAATTCTATAAAAAAGGGATTTCTTATGGATATTATTAGGCCCATTATTATAACTTGCCGTTAGCTAAAGTTAGGATTTTGTTGGAGCGATAAGTAGTTTTTCGCAGATGGTCCATCCGTTGCGACCAATTTTCGATGACTCGGGTTTGTCCGCATAAACTTTAGACTTTACATATCCTCACAGCAAAAAGTCTAACGGTTTGATATCACACGATCTTGGTGGCCAATCGACCGCCCCAAAATATGAAATTATGTGCTTACCGCATTGTTCTCTCAATAAATCCATTGATAGATGCGATGTGTGGGAAGTGGCGCCGTTTTGTTGAAACCAAATGTCGCCGAGATGACGACCTTCAATTTCAGGCATCAAGTAGTCGGTTATCATGGCACGATAACGGTAGCCATTGACGGTTACGTTCGCACCGTCATAATTTTGAAAGAAATTTGGACCGATGTTTCCACCGGCTCACAAACCACACCAAACTATTGAAGTGGCAGCTCTTGAATTTCTTCAGGTTGCTCTTCGTAGTTAATGCGGCAATTTTGTTTATTTACATACCCATTGAGCCATTAAGATTCAGACGTAAGTCGTTCCATTATGAAATGCCAAACAATACTAAAAACAAAACCATGACAGCATGACATCACTCACACGTGATCTGTCAAAAAAAAAAAGGCTAATGAAAAAAGTTTCTCTACTTAAATCACCTATCTAAGAAGTGGAATTCGAATATATTTCATCCTCGAGAGCTCATGTCAAAAAGCGATATTTTTCTATTTTGATCATTTTATAGCTAAAAAAAAACTGTAAAGCGGCATTTAGATGGTCAATCGCGGCTTGTCAGCGAGGGTTGATGACAAGCCAACAAGCTCGTGTAAACGACCAAAATTTGTGTTTGTCAGCCGCGCTGGATGGAAATCAAAAATTTTTGATATTTTGTGTTTGCCGTCACGCCATCAAGCTTGTCTAAATGCATGTTTGTCAACCACAGTGTAAATTTCAGTTGAATTTTTGTAAGCGAGCAGAAAAGATGTCTCGGCTAGAGCGCTTGTTTTTAAGAGAATTTATTGCTTTTGCATGTGGGTTAGTTTTTATGTATGGTATTGTATGTAAAGCGTTTTTGTTAGAGTTTATTTTAAAAATATTTCATTTATTTAATTATTGTGTGTGTGTTTATATGGAAATATTAATTGCCTAAATTCAAGTTAAGAAAGGGTATGTAGGCGAGTTAGCAAAAATATTATTTAATTGGTATTTTTCAATTATTATAAAGGAAAATCCCATAACGAAGTTGGGACAATATTTTCCTTCAACTTAGGACAGCTTTTGACATTATAACTTCTTCTAAAAATTAAGATAGATTTGATTAAACCTTAAACAGTACAATAAGAAAGGTTTAGCGGTGGATTAAAAGTAAAATACTGAAAACTATTCATCATAGAGAACATATAACTGTGGAGTATATGTATTACAAGGAACTGTTCGAAACTTTGAATTTTGTTTCTGTATTAATAAAATATTACATACATTCTTACATTTCCCATTCATTCACTCTGTATAAATTAAAGAGATTTTAATGAGACATAACTCTGATCAGAAACTCAATATTGCCGAAAGGTGTTCTTTTGCAAAAATAATATAAAGAATATTTGTATTTTTTCAATAATTTTTTTTTTAAATAATTGATTAGAAACTGAGGAATAAATAAAAAAATATAGTCATAATGTCGTTGATTATAATTCTCTATAATTCCATTGTCCAAATTCGTTTATTACTCTTTTTTAGCCGACTTCAAAAAAGAAGGAGGTTATCAATTCATCTGAATGTTGTTTTTTTATGTATGTAACCGCAGAACTCAGCCATTTCTGAACCGATTTTAAAATTTTTTTCTTTATTTGAAAGGTTATGCTTTTAGGTTGGTCCCATTTTAAAAACAGTTCATTATATTAAAAATTAAAGGGTGTCCCCATACAACATACTTGTTTTTTACGTGTATTAAGAACCGTAAACGTCAGCAAATTAAAATTTTAAAAAATTGCGTGCCGCTATAGCTCCCAACAGCACTAATTAATAAAAAAATTAATTTAAAATTTAAAGGGTGTCCCCATAGCTGGCGTAATTTTACCTATATGGGCTTATATTTAAACCGTTATAGACAAAACCTTGAAAATTTTACAGAATGTCGATTACGTTATAATAAAATGTATAAATATTCAAAATTTTGAATTAAAGGGTGCTCCAATAGTTCATTTAATTTGATGTATATGGCCATACTTTTGAATAGTTGTACACAGACCGCTGAAATTTACAAAGAACCTGTATTGCTAAGTCAGCTATAACAAAAAGTATAAAATTTTGAATTTGGAACTAAAAGGGTGTCCCAAAAGTTAACGTAATTCTATGTATGTGGCCAAACTTTTGAAGTGTTAGAGAAAGACAGCTGAAATGTACAAGGAACCTGTATTGCAAAGTCCACTATAGCAAGTATACAATTTGAAGTTATAAATTAAAGGCTGTCCCCATAAATTACGTAATTTGATCTATATGACCCTATCTTTTGAACCGTTAAACACAAACACTTGAAAATTAGGCAGAATGTCCACTACTTTCTCTGGTATGATAACAAGTATAAATATTTGGAATTATAATGTAAAGGGTGTCCCAATAGTTCCTGTAATTTGATATATGTAATTTGATATATATTTATATAATTTGATATATGGTTGAACTTTTTAACCGTTATAGACAGATAGTTGGAATTTACAATGAATCTTTGTGGCCAAGTCCTCTATAACAACAGGTCTTTAATTTAACATTGTAAATTAAAGGGTGTCCGAATAGGTGATGTTATTTGATCTGTGTGCCCCTATCTTTGAAACCGTTATAGACAGAGGCTTGAATGGTGTCCCCATACAAGACGGATGCTGGTGAAAATAGCTTAACTTTTGAACACTAATAGGGAGAGGCTTGACATTCAATAGTCTTTATTTTTTTCTCTCTAATTTTGGCGCATCTTTCATTTTGTTTAAATCTAATTCTTACAGATTACTTCTTACATTTTTAGTTTAGAATTGGTGCCCTTCTATCTATTTTTAAGTCGGTTTTTTTTGCAAGAATTATTGATTGTCGTCTTCCTATAATTCATCACTTAAATCATGCGCCATCTTAAATAACAACCTCACTGCTCAGTGTCTGTTGTATAATGATGTTTGACAATCTTCGATTGATCATGTAAATGCTAACACTCTCTCTCATCAACCCCCGCTGACAAGCCGTGATTGACCATCTAAATGCCGCTTAAGATATAGAATTCTTTTAAAATTATAATTGGATTTAGGAAGTCAAGGAATATAAATAATAAAAAAAAACTTTCCATTAAATCTCGAATGGTCATTGGCGTAAAATGGTCATTATAGAGGGTGCATTGCCCCCTCCAGGCGTGCTATATCTATACATATAATAAAATAGTAACTCATTTCTGTCTGTCTGCTGTTCATTTGTGTTCGCATCACGTAAAAACTACTGGATAGATTTTAACAAAATTTTGTGAGGAGGTACATTAGTATCCTGATTCCACTTTATCTCATTTCCCAGAGAAAGTGGAAAACGCAATTTCCGGTTTAAAGGTACTGAAATTTTCGGTTTAAAAGTGGGATATTTTCACACACCTTTTATTTTACATAAATACTTTCAAAGCAAACTCGAGCAACGACGTGGTGGGCACAGCTAGTTGCACTATATATTTATTTTCAGAATACTTTTTTTCCATCAAAATATGTCCTCCCAGGCTAATGGGAATAATCAACTTGAAAACAATTTTTTTTTTTGTTTATTTGACATGGACATGACTCAGCTCATTTCTAAGTTGTTCTTACTGCGATTTTAATAAAAAGCTATTTTTTCCATTAAATATTATAATATTATTTTCTTGTTAATGTTAGTTACAATATTTTTATTAAAAACAAATAAATTGTGGAAAGTATAACTACATTTAAGTATAAAATTTTTAATCATTTGTAAAATTAAAGCATTTCGGAAAAATATTAATTATTGCATCTCGTTCGTTAGTGAATTTGGGTTTTTCAAAAACATTTATTTTAAATTTGCTTATAAAATTCGTTGTTAGTAAGTCGAGTAAGTACAAAAATTATTAAACTAAACAAATTGGAAATAAAACTTAAAGCTGAGAGAGAAAGAATGAAAATGTCAAAGTATTTGACATGTTGATTCTTGTCTGCAGCGACGACTTAAACATGTACGCGAACCTAAGTCAAAAGTCAATTCTGGATTACTGATATACTGGTGGCTGGGTGCACGGCTGCTACTGGTACAACCCATACCACTACCCAGACCAGCGCTGCTGTTTATGTAAATTGGTGAGAGACGTAAAAGTGTTCCTTGCTGATGATGTGAAAATAGTGGCATTATTGTTGTAGTTGCTGTTGGCTGATGGGTTATTTGCTGGTGGTGTTGCTGATGTTGCTGATCTTGTTGATGTTGATGATGTTGGTGCTGTTCATAATGATACTGTTGTTGCAAACGGTTTGAATTAAAGGCAGGGCTTGGCAATATTATAGTGCTAATGCTATTTTGGCCTCATATGCCCTGCAGAAATCTTCGCAATTCCTCTTCGGTGTCGAAAATCATGACAGGGAATGGTGAACCAGGTACAAATTCACCAGCCCATTTTACTTCAACTCTATAGTCACCAGGCTCAGTGGGATCATACTAAAATATTTGCACATTATTAAAATTATATTTGAAAATCAGAATAACATAATATTTTCAGTTAACCTTGCAAAGTATAGTTCTATCCTTTTGTGATTCTCTTTGCATTTCTACACGGAAAGCACCCTTGGGGCCTCTAACACGTACTGTCAGTTGACCAGCACCAGCACCACGTGTATCGCATATAAAGCGGGATTGGAATGTAGCCAAAACACCATGTTCTATGCCAGGACCATAAACACGTACCTGAAAATTAAAAATCGTTTATAAATTGTTTATTTTAGAACCCCTTACTAGCCCTTTCTAAGAAACCTCTAAACTTACCTTACTAGCGTCGGGTGCGCCAGCTACTTTTAAAGCAAACGGAGAGCCTGGTACATTTTGTCCACCATATTTAATAGTCAGCAAATGACGTCCTGGCTCCTGGGGTTTGATATTCAAAGTAAACGTAGCATCGCCATGATCATACAATTCGCAATATGCTACCTTGCGTGGACCAGCACAGTGGGCTGTTAATTCGCCAGGACCTGCACGTCTTGTATCAATCCATGATTTAATATCCTTACCAACAATGCCATGACGTAAGCCCTCACCCGAGCATATTACTTTTGAAGCGTCCATTGAAGAGCCCACTGCTACACTGAGAGGACAACCTTTCACCAAACGGCCATTCCATTTAACCGACAAAGTTAAAGAGCCCGAAGAAGATTTTTGAGGTGTGTAGGAAGCTAACCATATGGCTTCGTTTGGCCGAGGTTGAGCTAAACTAACCGGCACTGAAGTGTTGTCTTGATGAACTAAAATTACTTCGGGTCTACCAGCAGGAGCATCTGTAGCATCTATGGTAAAGTGGGCGGCTTCGCCAGCTTGAGCAGCTGCCAAGCCACGTCCTGTCAAAACTACTTTATCGGCTGCCTGTTGGCCAGTTACAAAGGCACTCCTGGGACATTGCACTATAGTTAAACTGCTCCAAGTCAATTCTAAATCATGTTCTCCGGCAGCCAAATTTTCTCCACTAATAAATAGCCTTAGTTTACCATCGGGCAGCTTGTCTACTGGTATCTCTATGCCATCAATAGTGCAATTCAGTTCACCAGGACCAGCATTTTCCACATCAAAGACAATACGTGCTGGTAAAATTAAACGTCCCTCATGATCCAGTAACGTACCCCATCCTCCTACAGGAGTTACCTTAGAAGACTCTACGCAGGACACATGCCAAGGAGAACCAGGTAAATTTCCTCTATTGGGACAACTAGCACGTATTTCATAACGTCCCACAGACAATATAATGTATGATATACGCCATTCATTATTTCCCAAGGCCTTAATTTTCGGTTCAATACGTTCGCCGAACTCATCAGTGCGTTCAATTTGCACATTCGGCTGTACGGGACAGTAGACAATGAATGAAGCTTCTTTATTGCGATGGCAAATCTCCAAGCCATTACCCGTAGCGCGGGTATCATGTTTAGCACCTGTCGTTGAAGCGGTAAAGGTATATGGAGAACTGGGTAATGTCTCGCTGCCATACATTACAGTCATTTTATAGTTTCCTGGTTGTGTGGGTATAAATTCTACGCTGTAAATGCCCTCAGATTGTTCGTTTATGTGAACGGGCACATTTTGATTTGTGGGAGAAACAGCAAAGGCTTCCAATTCAGCTAGGCCAGCATTCTCAGTGCGTACAGAAAACGATATGGGACTGTGTAGAGCCATTGGACTTTTGGGAACACCTTGAACGGAGACCTTGCTAATGTCAAAGGCTTCGCAGGTAAACGGACTGCCCGGTAACGGCTTCGATTGATGTAACACCTCTGTAAGAAAAATACAAAATTTTAATTTTTTCATTTTTTTTTTTTTGAGGAAAAAAAAACCATAACAATATGATCTTTAAAGCTTTGCGTTCGTATTAGTCCCCGCTTAGAGGGGGAACATTTGGAAGAAAAACATTTTGATTTCTATTTTGTTTTTTCCTTTGTGTTCAAACGAACGAACATTTAGTCGGAAAAATTTTACTATTATTGAAGCAAATTTCAAAAAGCAAATGTCAACAACGCATATTGCCGAGTACCGAACACAAACACGGCACTCTCTTCCCCATACGTAATATGCTACAAAACTATATGTTTCTCTTCCAAATGTTACCGTGTCTAAACTTAGACTTACAAATGGCAATAATTTTGAATAGCAAAAACTTACCTATAATACATTGTCCAGGTTTATTTATATTAAATTCAGCTTGCAAATGTCCGCTCTTAGTCTGATAACACCGCACTGGCAAAGCCTGGCCGCCGGGGCCTGACACCACTACATCGAACTCTCTGGCAGGCCGCTTAATTGTATCTATAGCGAAGCTAGTAGTTTTACCAACTCTGGCCTGATACAAACCCAAACCACTGACACTGATCTCCTTGCCAGCGCCAGCTGGTAAAACGTTTATTTCCAAAGGTTTCAAGGATATGGGTACATCATTAAATAGGATCGTAATTTTATGGGGTGCTACTTTAGTGGGATGATAGACAATCTCATAGATACCATTTTTGGAAGGTCCTCTTATATTGTGAGGTACTTCGATAGCACCACATTTCACCATGGCCGACAATTCACCTTGACCAGCCTCGTTAAGTGATACAGAAATGCTAGCCGGACGATGACACAAAGCTTCACCAACCTCGGTAATCTTAACCAGAGAAGGATCGAACACCGTCAAAGTTCTAGTGCCAATATGTTGTCTTGTTTCACGATCAATAAAACGTATCAAATAATTGCCCGTCATGTGAGTGCGAAATTCAGCTGTCTGACGGTTTATGGTGTAGGGTACGGGCTTATGATCAGGTCCTACAATTTCAGCAATTTGATCATCTGAAGGAAAATCAATCATAGCCAAGCTGCCAATTTGAAGAGTTTGAGCAGTATGTTGTATTTCTACGCGGAAGGGACTACCATCGACGGGCACTTCATTGAAGGTAATGTTAACATAATGGGATTCTGTGGACTGGGGCACAAATGTGACGTCGTAAAGACCACGAGCACAGGCCACCACTTCAGCTTTAACGGTGCTGGTATCAGTGGATACTACCAATTCCAAAGTACCTTCGCCAGCACCAGCCGCATCCACACTAAATGTTACGGGTATGCCCAGAGCGGCTGGGCCGTACTGTTGTTCCAAACCACTGATGGTAACACGAGACACATCAAAAACATTGCAAGAAAAAGGAGACCCATTTATGTGTTGATCTGAAGCAGTGACACTAATCAAATGACGTCCAACCACAGTTGGACGGAATGTAGCGGTGTAGGAATCTCCATGACCTTGTACGTGTATGGGAACGTTATCTCCCGATGGTGATGTTACAAAAACTTGCGGCTCTATGCCTTCAAAGCCATCTAAATCAAAGGAGTTATCAACGCGTATTGCGGCCTGTTTTAAAGCTTCTCCTGAAGCTATGGCTCTTGGTAGACTTATTGGCGCAGAACCTATTTGACAAGTGAAAGGTGAACCTGGCACAGGATGCCCGTTAAAACGCACAGACAAAGAATGGGATGCTGCCTCTGTGGGTTTAAAATTAACCTTAAAACGAGCATTGCCTTCAGATTGTACGAAATTCGGTACGTTTTTGCCATTTACTGCCACAATTATTTCCAAATTTCCAGCTCCCGCTTGACTGGCATTAATGCCAAAACTTACACTTTTACCTACTACACCGGGACGTATATCGGTAACCACTACTTTCTCTGCCGAATAGGCTTTCAATAGGAAAGGACTACCTTCTACGTGACCACCACCCGGCAAACGTACTTCTACTGAATGATCACCCACCTCCACTGGCTCAAATTTATATTATAGCCCGCATGTATAGCATCCACTTTAACGGGTACACTACGCCTAGCTGGACCCAAAATCTCAACAGTTGGTTTTGTATCCGATTCAACTACAAACTCAAACATGCGTCCAACACTAACTTTATCCATAGTTTCAGGTGACTGTATACGTGCTGCAGCCGAAACTCGGCAGGTAAATGGTGAGCCCGGTACATCTTGGCCATTAAATCGCAATTCTACAGTGTGATTTTGAGCTTCTCTTGGCGTAAAACTTATGGCATAGGTATGTTGGCCTTGAGCCTGTGCCGAAGTTGGTACGCGACCACCATTAACAGTTACTTCTAAGTTACCAGGACCGGCTTGCGAAGTTTCGACCAAGAAAGTTACTGCTTTGCCCACCGTTCCGTTGCTGACATTTTTTACTTTGATGGCACCAACATCATAGACCTAAGAAATAGGAACAGAAAAGTATTAGTATTATTTAAATAACTTAATTTTTATTCGGATTTGTTTGTTATATAATTATTATCACCAAACTTGTGGTGGAGAGAAGATTTATGTGTTTTAATTTCTTATAAATTTCTTGGAAATTTATAAGTAATAAAAATTTCTTCACATACAATTTCATT
This sequence comes from Phasia obesa, assembly GCA_949628195.1. Taxonomy (NCBI): domain Eukaryota; kingdom Metazoa; phylum Arthropoda; class Insecta; order Diptera; family Tachinidae; genus Phasia; species Phasia obesa. Next base: position 114,471,807 of record OX451219.1, on the reverse strand, counting down.
ATTTCTGAAATGAAAGCTGATGTTTTTTACTTTCAGGTTTTTAGGGATTGGAAAACTACTTTCGTGAAAACTACTTTACGACGATTTTTTTATTAGATAACTAAAACTTACTTTTGTGGATCGAGTTGTTGAGTTACAGTGACTCTTGAGTGCAATACAGGATTTTTAAATGCCCAGATGTACGGTGGGGATATACGATTTTTTTAATTTTGGTCAACATAAGTTGGGTTCAAATTAACAAAGAAGGAAATAATATCTGAACAAAGTTTCAAGTAAGTTTCTTTCATTTTAAATCAAAGTAACGCAGTAAGGACATTAAGCGCAAGTTTATTAACATCCGATATGTGTCGCGTATTTGATTAGTGTATCTACCAGATACAACACACACTTTATATGCTTCATTGTTATGCGTTGAAAATAAGGTTAGCAATGTGAAGTAAAATTCACAAAAGATTTATATTAAGTGATGTTAAGAACAAAAAAAAAGAAAACAAGTAAGAGTGCTATATTCGGCCATGCCGAATCTTATATACCCTTCAACATAGTAATGCTAAATATTGTGTCACCTCTTACACTGAGGGAAAAACCACGTTGCAAAATCGACAACGATTGTGGTCACTTTGACACCTTTATGTTGTCAGTTTTGTTTGACAACGGGCGTTGTCAACTTGTAAACGAACGTGGTCGAAATCACAACGACTGTCTTCAACGTGTTTGAAAGTCAACGAAGGTGCTCGAATTAGCAACGCAAGTTGACAAATTGTCAACGAAGGTGCTCAAAAAACGTAATGTTGTCAAACTCCAGAAGTTCTATTAAATATTTTTCATTATACAGACGCATTTTTTCTAAAAAACAAAATGGAGCGATATACAAAATGGAGATTGGCTCCAAAAGACTGGAGACGTTTTGATGGCAAGAGCTTTTACTTTATAGCCAGTGATGAAAGTGACGATGAAAAATGAGAAAAAAATTAGAAACCATCAATTTCGACCAGTTAAAATGTAAGTTAAACAGTTTAAAACAACAAAGTGTTATATTTACTTTTGTTTTTCTAACAGCACAAATAACCGCAAACTCTTAAGGTTTTTAAAGAGACAGTAGAGTTTAAACAGATCTTTTTCTGGAAAAAACAGAGGTAATATGGTGTTGTAATTGTAATGATCACTGTTAACTACGTTTTTTTTTTATGTTTATTAGCATAAATTCATGGTTTGGAATTGATGGTGACACAATGTCTCTGCAATCCGAGGTGGAGCAATGTTGAAAACGTGATGAAACTGCGGCAAATTACTGCAAAAACGAGGAAGTATTATCCAAGAGAAATTTTAAATATATTTTATATAGAACATCTTAAATAATTTTTTTGTGATTTAATTTAGGATTTGAAGGCACTGTTAAATGAAAAATCAAAGGAATTACAGCGCTTAAAAATGCTGATGAATAAAAACATTTAAAATTTTTTACTTGTAATAAAAAACACAGTTTGTGAATAAAATAAATCTTAAAAATGTATAATCTATTACAATCCGTTTTATTATTATGGTAAATTTGGAAAGGAGTAAGCATTTACAAATCGACAACGGTATGCTGTCAACTTGATAACGGTGTGGTGTCAATTCGTCACCGGTATGGTGTCACTTCGGCAACAATACGGTATCAAAGTGTACACGTTCGTTGTCATTTCAACAAGCCTTCGTTGTCAATATTTCGTTGTCGAATTGATAACGTTCGTTTACAGTTTGAGCACAAACGCGGTAGATACTCTTTCGACCCCGCATGTGGTCATTTTGTACACGGATGGTGTCATTTTTCCTCTGGGTGTATGTTTATTAAAAAATGGTTGAAAATTGTTTGTACATTTTTTTCAGTTTTTTTGTACATTTTTTTTTTTAATTTTTCTAAAAAATTTTTTTAGAAATTTTAAGTAATAGTTTTTGAAAACTTTTTGTAAAAATTTCTTTAATTTTTTTGTAAAAAGTTTTTTTTTGAAAATTTTTTTCATTTTTTTTGGAAATTAGGACCTTCCTGCAATCTATAATTGCTTTAGAATGGTCAGACTAAAGCAAAAAAATCCTTAAAAAAAATTCTTCATATGAAAACACCTTGAAAAAATATAGGTGGGCGATGTTTTTGTGCCTGGCAGATTGGTGGGCTTAAATTTTTAGTACCTTGTCTGGTGCCTTAGCAAATGACATTTCAATACCATTACGGAAATTACACACTGAATGACAAACTTATATATATATATATATATATATATATATATATATATATATATATATATATATATATAGACCTGTGGTCTATAGTTGGATAAACATTTGGTAGTAAGTAATTCTGTTGCGCAACCGTGTTTAAAATATCCCGCTTTTAATTCATATTTTGTCATTATTTTAAAACAGCGCCATCTGTTGCGCAACCGGTTTGAAAAATAAAAAATGCCTTAAAGTATGCAGTACCCATAAACGCAGACAGACAGTAGTTACTTAGTTATTATTTTATTATAATGTATAGATCATACAAAATCGAATGAAGCGAATTAATTACTAAAAGGTTTTTTTCACCCTGGTATTATTGATTTGACAATGACTTGTTGCTGTGTATTGTTTATCTTTTGTTTTAAGTTAGCAAAAATCTAAAGGCGTATTGAGAAAAAATCATATGTTAAGACAAAATTAAAAGCTACAAAGACTTACCTTGGCTGCATAAGGACTACCTGCTGTTGCAAGTCCACACACAGTGACATGTACACGATGTTCTCCCACAACACGTGGTACAAATTCAGCCTTGAAGACACCCTCTGCTGACTGATGCACCTGTGCTGGCACAGATTGTCCAGCGGGTCCTGATATATGTTTTTTTCAAGTTTATTTTCGTGGATGTTCATTTTTGTTTATATGTTTATAAACATTTTTATATGTATTTTTTTGTTGTAATTATATTTTTTCATATTTAATTTTATTATTGATTAATTATTTCGTTAAGACGATGACGTTTACCGATTTATGAAAATATTTCATTTCGTTAAAAATATATTGTTTTTGTTGAAATTTTTTTTCAAGTTTTTTTTAAGTTTTTTATTTTTCAATGTTAATTTTTTTATTTAGTGTTAAATATATTAGTACATTTGTAGGCAAAAATTTGGAAAAGAAGATTTTAAACAAATTATTGTTATTAATAAAATGAACATGTAAAATGTTTGTGGGGATGTAATTAAATATTGTTTAGTTTATAGGTTTAGGTTAATGATAATCATTTCCAAAGGACTGAGAAAAAGTGTACAAGGTGTGTGTTGCAAAAAGAATATAGTGTAAATATGTTCAGTTATCGTTAGATATGACAGCAGAGCTAACAAAACTAATAAAAAAATAATAACAAACGAGCTGTTAGTAACTTTAAATTTGTACAAATTAATTCTAAAAGAAAATCAATTTTTAAAGACTTAAATTTTTTTACAAAAAAAAAAAAAACTGTTTGCTGTGACCGACGACACCTTAGTTGTTTATTTATACTTTCGGTCATTTAGAAAAAAATATACCTGCATCGTAATAATTGCAATAATTTTGTCATTTTCAATTGATTGTTTAGTTTAGTTCCTGTACTGGTCAATCGCTTTTTTGAGCTTAGAATCGTAGTATATCTCAAAAACTATAGTCAAATTAATGACACAGACTGTAGATTTAAATAACGCGCCACCCCAAAAAAACTCATTAGCAGCTGTTGTCTACTTCTGCAACCCAAAACCCTTTATTCTTATGTCATCAACACCTCTAGGTAACAACAAACTCCCTGCTACTTTAATGCCAACAGCAAACTATTTACATCCTTTTCATATGTAAGAAATATTAAAAAAATGTACCAGTTTTCTTCTGAGTCAGTTTATTTCCTTGTCAATGTATTAGTCGATAGTTTAAATTGTTGATTCTTAATTAACTTATCCAAATAAACAATACATTTGTTAATAAACGATTTAAGTCATTAATATTTGTTTTATATATAAAATTGTTAGTTTAAATACAATATAAAAAAAAAAACAATAGAATTTTCGTAAATTAATAATTTTATGTAAAAAATATGTATATATTTTTCAGGGCATATTTAATACGTAAGAGTGGTTACTAGTATAATAATTTTCGTCGTCCTGCAATAATCACACAAATATAAAGAGAAGAAAGAAAATAAAAAAATTTTGATTTAAAAGAAATAATGCTTAAAAAGAAATAATAAATTAAAATCAATTTACAAAGTAAAACCAATAAATCATAAAACTATTTGTTTTTATAATTATAAATAATTTTATAGTTTACTAATTTTCATCCAGGAGTAACATACATTACGAGTACATACATAATAAATATACAACATAAAACAAAAAATACTCATAACAAAACTAACAGATGAAAATTTAAAAAAATATTTTTTTTGGCAATATTTTTCAAACATTATAAACTTGCATTTGGTAAATCGTCTTATCTCTGATTTAAATTCAGAAATTAAAATATAATAAAACAATTTTATTATCTGTAGTCTTGCAAAGACACAATTTGAGAATTTTGAATGGAAAGGGTTTTTACACTTTAAACATTAAAATAAAATTAATATTACGCAAGAAGAATTCATTCTTTATAATCTCTGAAAATAAATGCCCAAAAATCATGTATACAACAACAACACTAATGGTATATTTTTACAATCAGAGTCAATCAGAGTATGTAGTTGCTTACTCACTCATTTCTGACTGCACAGGAGAGAGTATCAGCTTTGTTTTTTATTTTTTCACCGCTCATGTGCGAGTGTGCTTTCATTAAAATGAAAAAAATTCTTCGTGACTACAACTGCATGTTATATGTTTTTTCTTTCTCATCACATGAATGAAAAATGAGCACATTTCACTTTGTTCATGAGTAAATTTCACGAGTGAGAAATGATAAAGCAGAAAGTAAATGGTACCACCCTTACACAAAATAAAAACAATAACAGTTTGTTTGCACCCTACTTTCACTATTTAACGTTCTGTCAAAATGGGATTTTCCAATTACCCAGCATTGACGCAGCTAATTAGGTTTGCTTCATACATGTGTACATGGGAATTTTTGACAGTTATTTTACGCCCTATTCGCTTGTTTAGGTTTATTAGCTTGTTTAGGTTTAGCTGCTATGCGCATGTACACATACTCGCACATGAGCGGTGAAAAAATAACAAGCAAAGCAGATGCTCTCATGTGCAATGAACGATTAAAAATAAGCAAAAGTGGCAAGTAAATACTCTGATTACAATACTCATGGATGACAGAAGACAACGTTACGCCACCGGGAAATAAAATTTAAATTTTCTGCGCATGTCGGCATAATGAAGTCTCGAAATTTCTTTCTGTTGGTTAATAATTTGGATTGAGAATATAACTATAAATTATGAGATTTTTTTAACATAAATTATGAGAGTTTATTTGCAGGGTTGCCAAATTTTGCCTATTACTTAGATTTATTTATACGTACAATTTGTTGATTACAGGCTTGGCAACCTTACATTGGCCGAACAACGTAATGTTACAGAAAAACATGCGCATGTCTTGTCTTCTATCATTCTTGGCTGGAACAACAAGCCATTAGCGAAACTGCAGCAAGCCTAAATAACAATAGACGGATAGTTGACAAAAATCATAGGGCTCAGGCATTTTCGAGCTGCTTTTTTTATAAAGAGACGTAACACTCAATATAGGCAATTAATGCCTATATTAACTGTGTTACTTCCTTTTGAAAGGGGTAGTAGATAAGACAGATAAGACAGTAGATAAGACAGATGGTTAGTGTGATTGTAAAGCTTCGCTTATGGCAACACTGCAATTGCACGTTGTGATTATTGTTAGATCAGTGTTGCAAGCGCCTCTTATGTTATTTAGGCAAATTAGTTTGAAACTAGTATATAATATAAGAAGCCAATTTATAATTATTTTACTTCTTGGTAGTACCGGCTTTGCAGGTATTCAGCAGGAGCTGACGAATTTTTTGTTCAATAATAGTTATATGTTGGGTTGTTGAATTAAGTAAGGCTTTTCTCAAGGTAAAGCCTACTAGATGGCACAAGAGTGTGTGAACATCTTAGTAGCTGCTACTTTTACACTAAAGAAATTTATTTAAATGAAACATTTGCTGTTTACAGTTGGACTTAGCACATGTTTTTTTTTTGACTTCGCATATTTGCTTGCCATAACAAAAAGAAAACGCACCATAAAGGTAATTTATTTTGTTTAAAAAGGTGTATTTAGAATTCTTCAATAAAATGTAAATTTTTATAAAAAGTGGACTTAGCACATTTGCTGACTAAACCAACGATATAATTGTAATGTTTAAGTAATTTAAGTTAGAAATGGTTATGCGGGGCCACTTTTTCTTGCTTTATATTCTAACTTATTTTCTGTTAACTGTGTTATAAAGCATTATTACACAGAAGAAATATTTTCACTAAATAAAGGTTTTAATCAGTTTTAAATTAAAGTTCAATAAATTTTTCCAAATATATATTTCAAGTACATGCGCTTTTTTTCCACTAATCTATGTTATTTTCTATAAAATTGTTTGCAAAAATTTTATGGATTTTTTTTTTAGAGAGAATAAAAGGTACTGAAGTTTGACTTCAAATTTTATGTGAATGAAAATTTTATTTGCAAAAATTTTATAGCGCCTAAAATTTAAATTTTCTTTAAAAATTAATCACCTAATTTATAATTAGTATTCTTTAATTTTTGTGCGAATATAAGGGACTTAAGCCTGATTTTCAAAATTAATTTATTTGTAAAATTTTTTAAAAAATATTTTTGAAAAAAATTTTATAAAAACATTTGGAAATTTTTTTTTAAATTTTGTTTTAAAAGTATTTTTTGTAAAATTTCTTGGGACTTAAGTTTTAAAAACTTTTTTGTAATTATTTTTTTTAATTTATAGAAAATTGTTTGAAAATTTTTTGGTAAAAATTAGGACCTTCCTGCAATCTTAAATGCATTAGAATGTTCAGACAAAAGCAAAATTTCATCACAGTGACCCACCTGCAATGCGTCTTTTGACTACTCCTGGTTACCAGTGGGCACCCAGTGGGTCTGTTGGTTACCTCTACGTGTATTGCTTCCTATGAAGTCCTTTAATACAAATCAAAGCAGAAAAACGCTACCAACCTAAAAACAGGGGGTTTTAAATCTCCCGAGATCTATATGCACTCCATGCGACGTACTGGTCGTGGTCTATTATTTATTTAACAAAAAAAGCAAAAGAGAATATTGTAGAAATTACACACGGAATGACAAACTTATATGTACCCTTTCTGTGGTGAAGGGTAAAAAATTCCTAATTAAACAATTAATTGAAATAAATAATTATTTAATAAAATTTTAATCCGATTAATAGTTTTTTCTGAGTAAAGCTGATCTTAAATGTTTGAAAAATAATGCCAAATATTTTTTTTCTGATATTCCTAGTGGCAAAAAATAATATTGCTTTTTAACTAATAAAGCATTTTTCTTGCAAAAAAAAAATAGTTTTTCAAACTTTAAAACCGTGATACATTTTTAAAAGCCTATAAAGTTATATTGAACATATTGGTCGCATAGACAACATCACTAAATTGCCACGGTATTGTATATCAAAACCTAGCGATGAATAAAGGCAATGATTTTTAAATAAAAGATAAAGAGTGCAAAATAATTCAAGCTATATGAATGACTGCAATCTTTTTTTAAAAATGGTTTAATATTAAAAATGAAATGATTTAATAGAGAGCTTAGGTAGAGACACCAAAATTTAAAAAAAATGCATTTTAAAATATTTTGTGGTGCAAAGTAAATTTAAACCAAACATTGCAATTAAAAAAAATATATATATATAAAAAAATGCCTTAAACATGCCAAAATTCTCTTGCTATTAATAAAGTTTGAAAGAAACAATTTAAAGGTTAAAAAACAAGAATAAAACAACTTAAACTATAAACCAGTAAATAAATAAAAAATATACTTGTATTAGTAATTATAAATAGAACACATACACATGTAATAAAACATACATACACATACACATATACACATACATTAAGAGAATTTACAAAAACTTTTACAATACTTTACCTTCAACATTTACTTCAATATCCTCTAAACGACCGCCGTTGTGATTGATAACAAAAGAATTTGATTGATGTACAGGTCCAGGGCCACCCAAAGAAACTTGAGGGCCGGACATACCGCCGCTTATATTCACCGTAATGGGACAACCGGGTACCGGCATTTTATTAAACGAAACATTTATTGTGTGTTCACAAGCCTCCGTGGGCACAAAGGAAACGGAGAATCTAAAACAATTAAAAATAAAAAGTTAAAAAAATAATTTCTTACAAAAATTATTGATATAAAATATAAATTACCTTGCACTGCCTTGGGGATGTACTTGCGTGGGTATATTTTGACCCTTAGCGGAAATGGTAATTTCTAAATTGCCCTCACCAGCATCTCCAGCATCGACGGTAAATTGCACTGGACGACCGACGGTACCACGCGAAACACTACCCACCACTACCTTTGTAGCATCATATGATTTCGCCAAAAATGGTGTACCCTGCACAGGGAAACCATTGTATTCCACATTAATGGAATGACCACCCACAGCTGTGGGTGTAAATTCGGCAGTAAAACCAGCATGTATGTCACCAGTGACTCTGACCGGTAGCTCACCATGCGGTCCGCGTACACTAACGGCCAATTCTGCAGCACCACCACCACTTACAGTGATATGAAATGAAGCTGGTCTATTTACCGGTATCAATTCTAAATTCGACAAATTCAACATAACGCGTGAAGTATCGGCCACCTGGCAAACAAATGGACAACCTCTAACCGTTTCACCATTAAACTTAATATCAATCAAATGTGGTTTCGCCTGTTCGGGAGTAAACGAAACCAAACAACGGCCACCACCTACCACCTGCACATGATTGGGCACTTCGCCCTCATTTATGGAAATTTCCAATTGTCCTTCACCAGCTGCGCTAGCATCTACACGAAATTGACATGGCTGACCAACCACGCCGCCATTGACATCGGTGACTTGTATTAAACTCGAGTCATAGACTTTGGCTATTAAGGGACCACCGGATATTTTAGTACCATTTATGGAGGCCTCAATAATGTGCGTACCAACTTCAGTGGGTACGAACTCGATGCGTGCGGCACCGTTTGCCGCCTCGTGGGTGACTCTGGCATTCAGTTTGCTCTTGTTAGGACCCAAAACTGTTGCCACGCACTCGCCTTTCGCAAGGCTTTGTCCAGGAGGCGGCAGTATATCAAAAACCGCCGGTGTATTAGCGGGTACTAAACGGGTCGATTCGCCCAATGCAGTTATACCGGGTGTCGACATGATTTCAACGTGCCAGGGTGAACCTAAAAAGAGCAAGAGATAAGTTTACATTAATTGAATTTCATACAAAACGCACTGCGTAGGGTACCACCAAAGCACTTGCTGATACGAATCGATATTCTTGTTTTCTCAAGAAGTCGATTATTCACATACATATATAACGATGTGTAATTTTCCATGACCGATTTTCTTAATACGCTTGGATATTTCCACTAATTTTGTTATAATAACTACAATATAATTTTGTAATTGATGAATAACTTAATGTTAAGAAAATATTTTCCACTGTCATAATGAAATCGTGCTACAATAACCCTTTTTATTTCTCATCATTAATGTTAAGTTTATGCTCACATTAAAGTCTCTAGTTCTCTCTTAATTAAACACAATCTTTACTGCAGCCTTGACAATAGTCTTGATTGATTATCAATTTTAATGTATTTTTGGCCATGATTTTATTTGAAGGCTTAGCTATGGCCTTAAATATTGTTTTGCCTATAGTCTTTAATAGGTTAACAGCTATAAGGTTAAAAATAGTGTTGTCAAGTATATGCAAATAAACAAAACGTTTCGCAAACTGTTTACGCATGAGGAAAACCAAAACAATTACCTTTTGAATGACAAAGGGCGCAAACAAAACCATAGGCTTTTCACTCATTTGCTTGCCTTAATACTTATACCATAAAAATGGTAAACTGCCATAAACCAAAAATAGAAACGTATTTTTAGAGTTATTGATTTAGTGCGCTCGATTTTCGAATGCTGACTTTTTTATAATTTATTGTCTTAAATTACTTTACTTTTTGTTTTTATTTTTATACTACTGTATTTCTGTACTATTGTAGTTTAAATAAGCAATAATTAAAAAAAAGCTTTCAATGTCTTTAAAAAATAAAAGTTATATACTGCTCTGTTACAGTCTCTACAATTATGAGCAAATCATTTAGCAAACGTTTACAAAAAGTCTTCTCCAAACTTTTTTATTTTGTTCTCATTCTCTTCTACCTAAGTACGTTTTACGAGCAAAAACAACACAACACTGGAAGATGAATCGTATTTTTTGTTTCTGTTTTAGTTTTGTTGAACTCCCATAAAGTAACAAAACGAAACGGAAGCAAACTTTTCGTTTTGTTTTTTTTTCGAAAACTGGTTTTGAGTATTTTTTTGTTCACGTCCTGATTGAAGAATTGACATAACATATGGTTTGAGCCTCGACTAAATATTTAATTATAATTAACCCTCCGATTACTGACAAGGTCCATATGGACCTTTCGTGTTTTCGAAGCCACAGTATTTCAAGATGGCTTGGTACAATTCTATAATATTCCATGACATCTATATGTGTAATGTTTTTAAGGTTTTAAAATAGGTTTTTGCTTAAATACTAAAACATTTATGTCGTATTAAAGGCGTTTATTATGCGGATAACCAACAAGGTCCAAAGGGACCTGTAATGTGATGCGGACAATTTTTGTACAACTTTGGACTTAACTTCAACTTTAATAGCCAAGGGCTTTTGTTGAGACTGTTCGTAGTAGTAATAAAGCATTTGTTGCTATCGCATTTTTTGAACACATGTCACGTAAAGTTTTAACGACTTGGATTTTATATAAGAGATGTATCATCATATTCGTATCTTTCTAAATATAACAAAGCTGTTTTAGTGCTATCATATTTGCATTACAAAAATAGCATTTGTAATATAGAGGAAGGAGACACTAATACCAGCATTTCTAACCGTCCAAAGATACGTATCGTTATGGAGTCATTCGGAGTAGTTGTAAGTTGTTATGGATAAAAAATAAATTAATTCAAAGTTATTTTTTGAAGCAGCCGTGCAACCAATATCACCGAGCCTGCACCGCCTTAAAAAATGCCATATACCATCAAAAGTATAAACCAAAGTCCGTCAAAATATAAGAACTTATAAAATCATGTGCATTCATTTGCTTTTGTAATTTATATTTACTATTTATTTACTTTTGACTTTTAAATATAATTTCTGGTCTGTATAAATTTTGCTAAATAAAGTATTATTTGTGTATATATTTTAGTATATTTTAGATATAATATTTCCAGACATTCCAAAATCAACTAAATAAACGTAAAAATAAAAAACGTCCACAGGGACCTTGTTGGTTATTGACCGTTGAAAAAATTGCTGGTTATCGGAGGGTTAATCCTGTATTAAATTTAAGATTTGGTTTTATTTAAAGCCTGTTTTAAGACTCGTGTATTGCTTATAAACTTAGCTATGGTTTTGATTCTAATTTTGATTGCTCAGCTGGTTTAAGTCTTGACTATATTTTCACCTAAAAGTATTAGGTACAAGTAGGAAATTAACATGGTCTACAAATTGACTATATCATTGACACTTATAAAAGGTGTTTGGTGTTATAGAGAAATAATAAATATATACTATATATACATACAGTAACTCATTTCCTGTCTCAATGTCTTTTTGTTGCTGTTCGCATCACGTAAAAATTACTGCATGGATTTTAAGAAAATTTTGTGAGAAGGTACCTTAGTATCCATATACCAATGTAGGATTTTTCTATGCAAAAATTACTTATTTCCAAGAGAAATTGGAGAAAAGGCATTGAAAGTACACCGATTTTTCATCGATTTAAAGGTGATGCATACTTTAAGGCATATATTTTTGAAAGCGCGATATTTTAAACAAGGTTGCACAACAGATGGCGCTGTTTTAAAATAATAACAAGACATGAATGGAAATCGGGATATTTTAAACACGATTGAGTAACAGATGGCGCTGTTTTAAAATAATGACAAAATATGAATTACTTACTGCCAAATGGCCCATTGAATAAAATTTGATTGAAATTGATTTGTATTTTTACTTTGTGGAATTACATTCTTATTAAAATGTGTTAAACACATTTTACAATAATTTTTAGAATTTTAGAATTTTATATAAATTTTAGGATTTTATACAGGGATGGGTATCTTTGTATACAAAGAAAAAATATTTAAGACTCTTAAAATTTGGTATGGGTTACTTTGAAAGCAAAATCGAACACAAATATTGTCAGGACGAACACGACGTGGCGGGTACAGCTATTAAATAATAAAATAATCGGCATTATTGGTTTTGATTATTTTATAGCATTAGTAATTAAATATGACTAGTCGCTACCAAGTGCTGTATAGTTTCTGGTTTATCTGCAAAGACCTAAGAGAATACTATCTAAGAGAATAATAATCTAATGGCATCAAATCATAGTATTAACGGTCCATTTTATAAAAGTATGCTTTTTCCAAATATTTCTCTCATGAAATTGTCTGTATCCCGAACTTTGTGAAAATGTGGCACCATTCCGCTGCAACCACATCTTTGCAATACCAATGCCTTTCAATTGAGGCACAAACGAGTTAGTAAGCATGTTTCTATACAGCTGACCATTGACTGTAAGGTTCTGGCCATCGTTATTTGTAAAGTCACATAAAGTAATGATTCTACGATACCAGTCTATAAAGCGCTCCTAACAACGAGTTTTTCTGGATGAAATGGTGTTTCGGTAATGGCTTGGGAATTAACCTCGCTTCAAATGCTCCAAATATGTTTATTTATACAGACATTTAACCAAAAAGTTGCTTTCTAATTATTTTATTTTGTAGGGGGGATTACCGAAGCAGAACACCTTTTCCTTCTTGATTTCTGATATCTGACTGGAAATGAACGAACACCTTACTTTCATTGAGTCTCGTGTTGTCATTAGCTTTTCACTCTCGACTGTAGTGCTTTCAGTCTGGCGACTGATACATGTCGACATTTTTCCTCATCACAGAGGCTAAGGTCTCCACAGCATCTCCATATAATATGTTTCTGCCCGTGATATAAAGCCCTTTTATGTGAGGCTTTTTCCAAGTACAGTCTGCACGTATCGTCATGAGAGTCTGTGACCAGTAACTAACGCAGTTAACACTTTGTAGGCACCCAGATTAAATACAAGCTCCTTCTTGGTCTTTCTGCCAACTTGTAGCGAAAAATTTCAGAGTTTTTGGTGGGAATCTAACCCACGACCTCGCACTGATAAACTAGCAGACTATCTATTAGCCCACCCGAACATCCTGAAAAGGTTGCTTCATTACTGAACAACATTTTTTGAATGAAATTATGGTTCAATAGCGTTCAGACAGTTCACTCTGACATGATTCTACTTAGGAGATTTTGCCAAACTAACCTCAAAACAACCGAGAACAATCAACTCAGCTGTTACATCTAGAATCTATATAAATTTCAGGTCATTCTGCTGTTTAAAAAGCGACTATTTTTACATTCCTATTTGTAGAAAACAAGCGATAGATAGAGTATAGATACTCTATACATATAGTAAAACTGTAACTGGACCATTTCTGTACATGAAATATTTTTTGAAAATTTTTTTGCTGTTGCAGATAGTAATCGAAATGGAATACAAAACAGAAATTTGTGAGATTTTCGTCAGTCTGTCTTTGTTTGCATCATGTAAAAACTACTGCAGGGATTTAAATAAAATTTTGTGAGGTCGTACCTTCGTATCTCGGTTCAAATATAGGGTAATTTCTTCCCTTAAAAATATCTCATATCTATAGAGAAAATAGAGAAAAATTTGTGAAAGTACGCAATTTTATCGATTCAATGGTACTGCAAACTTGGCAGCACCTTTTATTTTGTTAGCGGGAAATCTTAAGCACTATTTACACAACCCTTCAATAATTTTAGAATTTTTTACAAATTTTAGTATTTTATTTAATGGATATATTTCTGAGTAATTACCCAGGGATGGATACCTTTATATAAAACCAACACATAAGCCATAACTTAAGCACTAGTAAGAGAAAGAGTAGTAAGAGCCTTAAAATTTTATCTACATTAAATTTTCAACGCAAAATCAAAACAAAATATTGTAAAGATGCTGAGGATGTGGCGGACACAGCTGGTAAAGTATATATTTCTAAGAAAATTCCATCATTAAAGTAACAGATTACTGCCACTCAATCCTGCCTCGTAGCCTGACACATGAATTAAAAAAAAATATTGTTATTGAATGCTTTCTTGTTTTGCGAGTAATAAAAAACAAAAACTATAAAAAATAATCGCAAAAAATCTTCCTGTTTTAGTTAGCATATGGTAGTAAGTAGTACTTAAAACAAACTGCAATTGTTATAGTTCTAGTTGAGAAAATAACTAATTTCGAACATAACCAAAAAGCCATATAAAGTCATCAAATAACCCCATAATTTAACGAAACTATATTTAAGCTATTCATTCATGCTCAAGTAAAAGCATTAAAGCATTCATGGAAAAGCACCTGTGTTTTGCGATCATATACTCGTACACAATCTCTGCCTCAAGTCATGACATGTTCGAGTGGTTGGCTTCCTTAAATTCATAGCGTTACGGATGTATTTGTAAGTTGAAGTTTTCTTTGACTTTATTTTAAGTTAAGTTAAGCCTACTGCAAAGGCTTAACTTAAAATTTCACCTGATTGTGGTTTTATTTTCTTTGAAACTACTTTTTACATGTACGAGTATTTGCCTGCCGATGTTCATATTTATGAGCACAAGTGATTTGATCTAGTCTATTAAACCTTAAAACTGGGGAAGTAACTATTTTAACATTAACATTGAAATAACTTATCTCTACTGCTTGAAAAGATTGCAAATATTTAAGGTCTTCATGTAATTTGAATAAACTCAATTGTTTTTTTATTTCGTTTGTTTGTTTGTTTGTTTCTCTGTATGGTTTGTGAAAATACTTATTTTTTATTTTCTATCTCATTGTTGTTAAATTGTCTTTTTGTCAAAGTGCTGTAAAATAATTGCAAATTTCTGTATTGTTTCCCATAACAGCTTGACTGCCTGTGTAAATTGATATGTGAATAAATGTTTGTAACATTTTTTTTATATCACTTCCCTCATTGTTCGAATTTTTGTAAAACAAGTGTGCGACTTATGATGTATTTCAATCTTGCATTATAAAAAAAAAAAAAATCTCTTCAACTTTTTATTATATTCTAAGTTTTTAAATAATCGTTATAAAAGTAGAAAGAAAATTTCACAAACACATAAGTAATTAATACAGATATAGGCTAACGATAAAACTAAAAGTCGTGATACGAAATATTTTTTGAAGATTTTGTTGCTACAAAACACCAATTTTGGGAATTTTCGTCGTGTCTGTGTACGCATCACGTAAAAACTACTGAATGAATTTAAATAAAATTTTGTGGGTAGGTACCCCAGTATCTCAGATCAAATATAGGATATTTTTTTCTTGTAAAGATTTCTTACTTCTCTTACTTCCTAAAAAAATAAAGAAAATTTTGTTGCTACAAAACACCAATTTTTGGAAATTTCGTCAATTTGTGTTCGCATCACGTAAAAACTACTGGCTACATTTCAATCAAGTTTTGTGAGGAGGTACCCCAGTATCTCGGCTTAAATATAGAGTACTTTTTATTTGCAAAATAGCTAATTTTCGAAAGAAAATAGAGAACAGGTAGTGAATGTACGCCGTTTTACCGATTTAATGGTACTGCAAACTTGGCAACACCTTTTGTTTTTTGTCAGCGGGAAATGTTAAACACTATTTACCGAACACTAATCCCCCGGGGGACCTAATTGTCATTGCGGCATATTCTCGAAGCTTTGACGCAGTGCTATCGAGAATATGGGGACACCAGACGCCAGGGATCGTGGAACCTTAATCTGGATGGACCCCACTTGTAAG
Organism: Phasia obesa; assembly: GCA_949628195.1. Classification (NCBI taxonomy): domain Eukaryota; kingdom Metazoa; phylum Arthropoda; class Insecta; order Diptera; family Tachinidae; genus Phasia; species Phasia obesa. Next base: position 114,455,673 of record OX451219.1, on the reverse strand, counting down.
GTTAAGGTGGTTTGTTAAGGTGGTGCCGAGAACCTGAATGGTTAGTTAGTGGTTAAAGAGGACTAGACGCTAACAGCTTCCTTAATCCACGGTGGAACAGCATACGCCAGGGATGCGTGGTCAAGAGGGTGGCTTGAGCTTTGATCTTTAGTATGCGAACTCTGGATATCAGTCGACCTCCAGTTTCAATGTACACTTACCCACGCATAAGGAGCTCTGGATGGGTGGACTTTATTATCTCCATGAATGAACGTGGGAATCCAAAAGGGATAAGCCAGGAAGCCTCGCAAGAGGCGGAAAGGTTAATACCTCAGAAAATTCCGGTCTTAACTGGCCTAAGGAAAAACTCAGAAGGAATGGACAAGAATGTCTCGCTAGGGTGAACAGGTTAATCTATAAAGGTTCTCCTATGGCGTTGAACGGAGATATTCCAATAGGGAAGGACAAGGAAGTCTCGTTAGAGGTGGAGAGGTTAATCCTTTAGGAGTTTCGGTTGTCATTGGCCAATGGGGGTTATTGAATAAGAATGACAAAGAAACCTCGCAAGGGGTGGATGAGTCAATCTGTGAAAATACTCCAGGGGCTATGAAGGTTAATGTGGATGAGCTGAACCCACCTGACCCTAGTGCTGGAATGTGTTCTAAAATTTAACGGAATTGTTTCGGTTAATGAGGTAACATTAATGTAGCTTAAGGGACATATAGGCACAGCTTGAAATGAAGTAGCAGACCAACTAGTAAAAGGGGGATCTGCTGTAAATTTCTGTGGAACAGAACCCAGAGTAGTGCTGGGTAATGGCATAATGCGAGCTTAGGTCCTACAATGATTGGGCTCATTAAACCTGAGAAATATCACTACGTGTAGGCAGGTTCGAATGGTGCTCAAAGAGCCCATTGGCAGGAAGGCCATTAAGGTACTCGGATACAATAGAAGTACTCTAAGCTGGATAACTGCATTAGTGACAGGTCACGGAAACTTCAAGTATCATCTAGCTAAGATGAAAATCGAAGAAGACAATAAATACTTGCAGACTGTGCCTTGAGGAAGCTAAGACGGTAGCGCACATTGTGTGTGAATGTCCGACTCTGGCTAGCATAAGACTTAGGACCTCTGTTAGAAGCTTGTTAAATTTGGATGCCATGGGGGACCTGAGCTTTGAACATATGCTAGCACTTACCAGAAACTGCGTGATGGGAAAGAAGGCCGATAGTTACCAGTCGCCAATCTGAAATCACTAGAGTCAATATCCAGCCTTTAATGGTTGTAGCATGTGACTCTATGAGGGTAATTTTGCCGTAATTATATTTCGGTTGTCTATAATCATAGGGGACGGAAGGGGGTCGAGAATGGACCCATTAAGGAACTGGTTTGCTTCGTTATTCCTCCTACATAAAAAAAAATACAGAACACTAAAATAATTTTAAAATTTTTCTTCAATTTTAGTATTTTCTTTAAGGCCTATGTTCCTGAGTAATTACCTAATGATGGGTACCTTTACCTAAAATAAATAAATAAATCATATCTGAAGCACTATATAAAACTAAAGGTCTTAACATTTGGTGTCGATTAATTTCGAAGCAAAGTCGCACAATATATTGTCAGGACGCTGACAAAGTGAAGGTGTTTCACTACTCGCTTTTTGAGAATCGAACCCATAACCCCCAGACCGATAGACTAGCATTACTAACTACTAGGCTACTGGGGCAAATCACCTACACGTTGTTATTAATAAAATATAGTTGTAGTTCAGAAAATCATTGTTATTCGAGTAGTTTAAAAACCTTAATTGATAAATCGACGAAAATTTAAACTACAAAATCGATTAATTGTTTGCTCGAATAGATTTTGCTGTAATGTAACGTGTTACGTGTAGATTATGGTCAGATTTTTGTCGGCTTGACTATGGATTTTTTTAATGCTTTCTTTTTAACCACTTTACTTTTAAGACGTCTTATTTAACTACATAATTAAATTTTTAAATAAACTCTCATGTTAAATGTATATTAAGTTATGATAAAAAAGACAAAGTGAACGTAGGCAAATAGAAAAAGTTGGGAACATTTTCTTAATAATAATTGGTTCAATTTGCGAAATTATCTTTTCTTTTTTAAACAATTAATTACATGAGAAAATTAATTAAAAAAAATTGCTTATGAAAACCTGAGAAACCAAACAACCATAGATTAACTAAAATCCTCTAACTAACATTTAAACTAAAACCCCTTTTGTGTTAATAAAACTATGAACATAAGCTAATTGAGGGAGAATGTAATGATATCAAAAGTGGCCCTAAATGATAATGGGTTTGTCTAAAGTTAAGTGCTTCTTGTTTGATTACTAAAGTAATTTCATAGAAGAAAGAACGAATAAAATAAAACAAAGTATAGATAAAAATAACAATGATTCATAAAAAAGTTATCGACCATTAGCCTCCAAAAACCACAACAATTACAAAACAAATGGAAATAATGACAAAAAAGATATTTTTTTTTATTTTTTTTTTTTGTGCAACTGTTTATATGGAAGTTAAAGTCTTTATAAAGAAAAAAAAAACGTTGGCAGTTGCAAACTAACCATATCTATATCTACATTTATACATATAATAAAATAGTAAGTCATTTCCGTCTAACCGTCTGTCTGCTTTTCATTTGGGTTCGCATCACGTAAAAACTACTGGATGGATTTTAAGAAAATTTTGTGAGCATGTACCTACCTTAGCATTCTCATTCCAATATAGGATACATTTTTTTTCCCCAAAAATATCTCATTTCTAAGAGAAAGTGGCGAAAAAGTAGTTAAAAAAGGCAATTTCCGGTTTAAAACTGGGATATTTTAAATACTATTGCGCAAGATTAGCCGCAAATTGATAAAAATTTGTATTTGATTTGTATTTTTACTTTGTAGAATTACATTGTTATTTAAATATTTTACAGAGCTTTACAATAATTTTTAGAATTTTATATAAATTTTACAATTTTATCCAAGGCTGGATAAGTTTATGTAAAGAAAATATGTATCTGGATGGATTTTAACAAAATTTTATGAAGAAATTCTTTAGCATCCTGATTGCAATAAAGGATATTTTTTTTCCGCAAAGATAGCTTATTTCCAAGAGATAATAAAGAGAAAAAGCAGTAAAAGTATGCCGAATTTTTTTCACGGATTTAAAGGTACTGCATACTTTAAGGCACCTTTTATTTTTGAAAGCGGGATATTTTAAACATGGTTTCGCAACAGATGGCGCTGTTTTAAAATAATCAAAAAATATGAATTGAAAGCGGGATATTTTAAACACAGTTGCGCAATAGATATCGCTGTTTTAAAATAGTGAAAAAAAAATTATTCGATTTGTATTTTTACTTTGTGAAATTACATTGTTATTAAAATATTTTAAACACCTTTTACAGAGGTTTACAATAATTTTTAGAATCTATATATATATAAAAAAAGTTGCATTGTGTTAGAAATTGATGTTCTCTGGAATGTGTGAACCGATTTTGTATCTGCAAAGTTTATATGAAAGGTGACGTCAATACCAAGGTTTTTATGTACAAATGGTTTCTGTATATGTATTGGTCCATGAGTTATAGCCGATGTAGTTGGCGTGGTACCGCCCATACAAAGTAAAAAATTATTATCGTGTTCCTGGCGAACTGCAATAGATAGCGTCTTGAAACTTTCCAAGAGTAGCCTCTGTGCTAAGGTGCATAGTCTGCCAAAATACAGAATGAATTGGGACAGTAGGCGTGGTACTTCCCGTACAAAATGAAAAATTATTATTGTGTATATAGAGAACTATAATAGGTATGGTCTTCAAAGTGGATACAAGTATACCCCATAACACCATGCGGATACTATAGAAAAACATAGGCTGAATTGAGACAGTGAGCGTGCTACCCCCCATACAAAGTAAAAAATTATTATGCTGCATCTAGAGAACTGCAATAGGTAGCGCCTTGGAATTTTGCATCAGTAATCCCCATATTATGATACATTGTGTAGAGAAACACAGACTGAATTTGAATGGAGGGCATGGTACCTCCTATACAAAGTGAAAAATTATTATCGCGTACCTGGAGAACTACATTAGGTATAGTCTTGAAACTTTGCACAAGTAACCCTCACACTATTGTGCATAGTCTAGCAGACTGGATAAGAATACTGGGAGTGGCACATCCAATTAAAAGTAAAAAAATTTTATCGTGTTAATACCTATAGTCTAGCAAAAACAGGTTGGATGGGAACATTTTTGACTTGAGAATAGCGTGCGTATTCGCGTTAAAATTTGGTCATACTTTTCTTCCAAGTATTTATTGTGTTTTTTGTGGATGGGTGTAGCGAAGCGCACCGGGGAAAGCTAGTTTTATATAAATTTTAGAATTTTATCCAGGTGCCTTTATATATAGTAAATACATAAACCAGAACTGAACAATATAAAATTAAGAATATTACAATTGGTGCGGAATAATTTCAAAGCAAAATCGAGCAAAATATTGTCAGGAAGCCCACGACGTGGCAGGCACAGCTAATATATAATAACTCATTTCCTGTATGTATGTCTGTCTTTCTTTCTGTTTGTGTTCTCATCACTTAAAAACTACTGGATGGATTTTAACAAAATATTGTGAGGAGGTACCTTAGTATCCTGATTCCAATATAGGATGCCTTTTGTCCGCAAAAATATGTTATTTCCAAGAGAAAGTGAAGAAAAAGCAGTGAAAGCCCGCCATTTTATTTTTTAATATATTTTTACCGATTTAAAGGTACTGTATACTTTAATTCATCTTTTATTTTTGAAAGCAGTATATTTTAAGCAATGTTGCACAACAGATGGCGCTGTTTTAAAATAAAGAGTAACTCATTTCCAGTCTGTCTGTCTGTCTGTCTGTCTGTCTACAGATCTTTACAATAATTTTTATATTTTTATATACATTCTCGAATTTTATCCAGGGATGGGTACCTTTATATAAAGTAAATACGTAAGAGTCTGAAAATTTGGTGCGGAAAATCGAACAAAATATTGCCAGGACGCACACAACGTGTTTGGGCACAGCTAGTATTTGAATATTTTGTTTAGCTTTTTATATTTTTGGTTTTAACACAATAACTGCAACTGTTTCTCTTGACCATTTGTGTTATGTGTGTTAACAAAACTAAGAAAAAAAAAACATTTCCTCTACTTGTTGTTTAAAATGAATACAGCTGAATTTGACATTTAAAAAAAATCGTGTAGTATTACTTTTTTGTTGATTTTATTTGTTGTTTATTCTTTTTCGCTTTGCGGAGAAAAACGAAGAGTTTTTTTTTAACACAATAAAGTGTGTCAATTACTTTGACCCAAGTTTTTGAATGGGTGTGGATACACATTAATCTTGGAGTTGTGAGTAAGTTTTTGTATTTAAAACAAATATTCGGGTACAATTTTAAATTTCGCATCCAGTCGAAAATTAACTATTTTTATACTTTTCATGTTCATAAAAATATGTTGATGTGAAAATCAAAGACAAATATGGAAAAAATATATCAAAGAAAAAATTTACCTAAATACCTTAAAATGGGGTGTCGATTTAAAGAAAATAGATTATTACACTGTTGTCACTTTACACTTTTGCTGTGAGATCATCATTATCAAGCTGCGTCTTAGATAGCACTGGAGCTACGTGGCTTGATAATGATGTTTTTACATCGAAAATACTCGGCTACAATACCAAACATACAGCCAGTGAAGACGGCCTTCACAGAAATGTATGACACCAGTATTTCATAGAGATTCAATTTGATGAACATAATCTGAAAAACAAAAGTAGAATCATACAGACCTACAAACCTTTTATCAAATATTTTTTTGAGGTGTTAATAACTAAGCTGAATCCAGTTCTAAGCGACCAAAGGATCTATTGCGAGACATCAGTTCGGCTGTAGAAAAAAACATAGTACAATCGAACAAATTCACAGAAAAGTTAACATAGCACAGTGGGGCAGAATTAAAATATTTTGGAAATAACTGAGCCATTTGTAAAGGGCTTGATGCAAAAATTTGTCATGAGCATAGCAAAGGAGTCAACGAAAATCAAATGGTAAAAAATCTGCAATATTAAGGTAAAGGAAATTCCACACATCCCAAACCAAAATAAATGCTAAAAATTCCAAAATTGGAACTTTTTAGCCTTTTGTCCATAAAGTAAACATATGGACTAGGAGTCATTAAATACTTTCGGCAATAGTCGGGAGCATATATAGATTTATTACGGCAGTATTCTTTTTCCGATCCCAGCTTTGGGATTTCAGAACATATTGGCTAAAATCAAAATTTCGATGTAAAATATGTCAAATTGAAGAACCCTCATCATCTACAAGGTTAAAAAATTTTACAAGAAATTTGTTTTAAACCAAATTTCTTAAGAATTTTTTTTTTTCTATTAAAAAAAATTGACGGCGATTTTTAGGGTTAAATACACAGTTGAAAATCGTGTGGTTTTTAACTCATAAAAATTATAATCGTCAAATTTTTCAACAATATTTTAAACTTTGCTACCTATTTATAGAAAAAATTAAATTTAAAATTTTTTTTTTAAATTGTTTAAATTATTTTGAAAAAAACTGGACCAGGATATCGAAAAATCAATAATTTTAATTTTAAAAAGCTTATAATTCGCGCATTTTTAAACGGATTTAACCACCATTTTATAGGTATAAAATATTTTGATTCTGCCCCATTGTGCATAGTTAAAAATACCTTTGAAAAGAGAAAGTATTGTTTTTATACTTTTTTTCAGCAAAAATATTCTAAAATTTATACAAAATTCTAAAAATTATTGTAAACCTCTGTAAAAGGTGTTTAAAATATTTTGATAACAATGTAATTCCATAAAGTAAAAATAAAAATCATATACAAATTATATTCAATTGGCTCTATGACAGCGAATAACTTCATGTTTGGTCATTGTTTTCAAACAGAGCCATCTGTTGCGCAACCGTGTTTAAAATATCCCGATTTCAAAAATAAAAGATGACTTAAAATATGCAGTACGTTTATATCTGTAAAAAAATCGGCTTACTTTCACTACATTTTCTTTACTTTCTATTGGAAATAAGATATTTTTGCGGAAAAATTGTTTCTTTATTGGAACCAGGATACTGGGGACCTCCTCACAAAATTTTGTTAAAATCCATGCAGTAGTTTTTACGTGATGAGAACACAAAGAGAAAGACAGGAAATGAGTTACTGTTTTATTATATGTATATGTATGTTATAGATAAACTAAATTCCTAAAAAAATATTTTTGAATTATTAAAGTTTAACAAAACAAATTTTCATATCATCTAGGATTGTTTAAATATAAAAAACTTAAAAAACTCCTGTAGTCTAAATTTTCCAAAACTATGGAAATTCTCAAGAATCCTCAGAAAAATAAACACAATTTTCTAGCTCCTCAATTAACTTCCTTTCATAAATTTATTTTTCATAAAATTTTATTACCCAACAAATATTTCCTTTCACAAATACTTAATAGCATTTCTATTTCACTACTGTAGTAACAACATTCAAAACAACTGCCAATAATTTAGTTTTTCATCAATATGTATTGACCATTTAATTGGGTCGTTCAATACAAAAGCATAAAAATCATCATTAAACGTTCACCTCACATCACATTAAGTTGTACAGATGACATGAGAAATTGAAATGTTATAATTTACATGTTAAAAATTATGTTTATTATCAGTTGCAATAATTGTGTTACCAAATAAGAAAACCCGTTACAACGGTTTTTTACAGCTCTAAATTCAACATTTTGCAGCGTTTAGTTAACTGTTTGTTTAAAGTTTTTCTTTGAGTTGATTTTCTTAGCCAACAAGTTTTTGTCGGAGCTTTTTTTTTAATGCAACTTGTTGTTGACCGCCAAGAAAGTGTCTGTCTGTGGTAATTTGTGTTGATGAATTTTACTTTGTTTTCTTTCAAGCACCATAACATGATTTTCTGGAGTGTAATAGACTTAAATAAACATCCATACCTGCATATGTACAAGTGCTTATATAACAACAACCATATTGTTTTTTTTACTCAGAATATTCACTTAAAATTTATTGCTGTGCCCGCCACGTTGTGGGAGTCCTGACAATATTTTGCTCGATTTTGCTTTGAAAGTATTCCACAGCAATTGTAAGTCTCTTACTTTTGTAGTGCTTCAGTTATGATTTATGTCTTTACTTTATATAAAGGTACCCATCCCTGAGTTAAATTCTAAAATTTATAAAAAATTCTAAAAATTATTGTAAAGTTCTGTGAAAGGTTTTTTAAATATTTTAATAACATTGTAATTCCAAGGAATTACAATTGGCTATTTGGCAGTAAGTAATTCATATTTTGTCATTTTTTTAAAACAGCGCCATCTATTGCTCAATTGTATTTAAAATATCCCGCTTTCAAAAATAAAAGATGGCTTAAAGTATGCAGTACCTTTAAAGCGCTAAAAAAATCGGCGTACTTTTACTGCTTTTTCTCTTTATTGTCTCTTAGAACTAAGGTACCTTAGTTCTAAGAGACAATAAAGAGTAAAAAAGTATCCTTTATTGGTATCAGGATGCTAAAGTACCTCCTCACAAAAGTTAGTTAAAATCCACCCATATCCATTTTTCTTTACATAAAGGTACCCAGTCTTGGATACAATTCTAAAATTTATATTAAATTCTAAAAATTATTGTAAACTTCTGTAAAAGGTGTTTAAAAAATTTGAATGACATTGTAATTCCTTAAAGTAAGAAATACAAATTAAATTGTTATTCAATTGGCGCCTAATGTTGCGCAATAGTTTTTAAAATATCCCTGTTTTAAACCGAAAATTTCAGTACCCTTAAAACGAAAATTTCTTTTTTTCACTGCTTTATCTCCACTTTCTCTTGGAAATGAGATATTTTTGTGGAAAAAAGTGTCCTATATTGGAATCAGGATGCTAAGTAACCTCCTCGCAAAATTTTGTTAAAATTCATCCAGTAGTTTTTACCTGATGCGAACATAAATGAAAAGAAGACAGACAGTCAGACGGAAATGCGTTACTATTTTATTATATGTATAGATTTGGAAAAAATGGAATGGTGGATCACAAGCAATATTGGATTATAAGCTAGAAATGTATTTTAAGAAAAGGAAAGTCATTGTATCTGGAATGTAATTAATTCTGTAAGCTGCTACAGAGTTAAAAGGATAAAGTCCCCTGACCTTTTACCAGTAGCTTAATTGGGATGGGCTTTGAATGGAAGCAGGAAATTCACCAAAAATTTTTTATCGGCCGATACTGAATCGATGTAGTGTACGCATATGCATTCCTCTCCCTACTAATCAATAAGCCAACCAAACTATGTGTTCAAACAGCAAATAAAATTGTCTGCACATGTTGTGCTAATGACATCACAAGTTTGAAATATTGCTATTGAAAATCAGCAAAAACGGGCGGCTTTTAAATGCCAGGGATACAGGCATAAAAAGGTACATCCATTTTCCTTACATCTTTCTGACGTCATTATAGTTAAATTTTAAGCGCCGATGTTGATTTTAAATAAAACACAAATTATTGTTTCGTTATCTGTTTGGCAATGGCACCGTCCTGTTAAAACCACATATCGTCCACATCTATATCTTCCAATTCGGGTCATAAAAAGTTCATTATCATCTCACTATAGCGAATCATCTCATCATTGACAGTAACTGCCTGACCGGCCTCATTTTGACAAAAATACGGCCCGATGATGCCGCCAGCACACAAACCACACCAAACAGTTACTCTTTGTGGGTGCATTGGTTTTTCGACAATCACTCACCCAATCGCCCAAATGCGGCAATTTTGCTTATTGATGAATGCACTGAGGTGAAAATGTGTCTCATCACTGAAGATGATTTGCTTCGAAAATTGATCATCCAACGTTGCCATTTGTTGCTGCTCGATTATGTATCTTTCCATGGTTCAAATTAAGTTATAGTCTGAAATTGAGAAATGTCGAATTAAATGCAGAAAAAAAACTTGATGTTTAGGTGTGGTTCACATTCAACATCGGCCCTTAAAATTTAACCACCCGATATTTAATGTCGTTGTTTTGGAAGCCTTCAGCATGAAATTTGCATTATACCAAAAAATATAATTAAAAGACAAAAAAATAGATATCACTCAAAGTCGACAATTTAACCAGAATTAACTAAAAAACTTAATCTGTTAAAAATATATATTAAAACAAAATTTGTTAATTTTACAAGACAATCAAAATTTCACAAAACAAAACAAGAGACGAAAATCACCAAAAATTATATTTCAATTACCTTGAAATTTTTTGTAACTGAAGTAAACAACACTAAAACAAAATGAAAATTTATTTAGTTTAAAACTGATTTATTTTTGCTGTTGTTAACGAAATGTGTTAATATTACAACAAAATAAAAAATAAATATGAAAGCAAGCGTAGAAAGTGTTTTTTTTTCGTCATGCACTTTTATTATTAATATTATAGTTGTATCTTTATATAAATTATTTTTTTTTTTTTTGTAATTTGTATTTTTTTATCAACAAAATGGATCTTTTGTTTTACAGCACATTGTTGTTTTATTGCTAAACTTGACTTTATTGCGGTTAAAGGTTTTTGCGAATTAAACAATATAAGTTTCAGACAATAAAACAACTGTTTAAATGTTATTATATGACATAAGAGTTGATGTACATACATATATTATATACATATGTAAGTCATATACATATAACATATGTATACATACATAACAACATATATATGTACATATGTATGAACAATTTTTTTAAAATAATTTTTGGGGTAGTTTTAAGTGTAATTCAACAAGATTTATCAATTTTACACGAAATTTGGTTTAAACTTACTACATATATTATTATATACTAGCTGTGCCCGCCACGTCGTGAACGTCCTGGCAATATTTTGCTCGCTTTTGCTTTGAAAGTATTTCACACCAATTGAAAGACTCTTACTTTTTATTGTTTATGTATTTTATGTATATTTTATGGTTTATGTATTTAATATAGAGGTATATAAAATTCTAAAATTTATAAACAATTCTAAAATTTATAAAAAAAAAATTCTAAATATTATTGTAAACCTCTGCAAGTGGTGTTTAAAATATTTTAATAACAATGTAATTCCACAAAGTAAAAATACCAATTTTAATCAACTGGTGCCATCTGTTGCGTAATAGTTTCTCAAATATACCACTTTCAAAAATAAAAATGTGTGTGGTGAAAATGTAACCGTGTTGAAAAAAACCGTGTTGATAATATCCCAGTTTTACACCGAAAATTTTAGCACCTTTAATCCGGAAATGCCGTTTTTCACTGCTTTTTGTCCACTTTCTCTTGGAAATAAGATATCTTTGAGTATTCTATATTGGAGCTAGGATACTAAGGTACCTTCTCATAAAATTTTATTAAAATTCCACAAATAGTTTTTATGTGATGCGAACACAAACAATGAAGGACAGACAGACAGACGGAAATGAGTAACTATTTTATTATATGCACAGATTCATAAAAAAAAATTTTATTAAAAATATTAAATTATCGGTAATTTTTAGGCTAAAATACACAAAAACTCAATAATTTTGGAATTTTTAATTTGACAATCGTCTAGTTTTAAACACAGAAAATATATAGTCTTCTATTTGTCTACAATATTTAAAATTTTGCTCACTATGGGATAAAATCTAAAAAAAAATTTTAGAAAATTGTTAAAAATATTTTGAAAAAAAAAAACTGGACCAGGGTATCGAAAAATCAAAAATTTTATAACTCACTCATTTTAAATTTTGAAATTCTTTCTGTAACTTTTTGCAACTTCCACACTTTAGAGTTGACGAGGTATCTGTTATTACATTTAAGACTTTGCCATCAATCATTGTAAGAAAAAATTCATAAGCAATTAAAACACTTTTTCCATTCTTTATTTCAATAACAGAAGGCATTAGTTCCGAAATTTGCTTTTTTATATCGTTCACTGTAGATTTGATTATTTCTGGAGACAACTTTGCATATTGAAAAAATAAAGGAACTACTGAAGCCATAAACATATTGGTATCTGTAATAGTTGTGTCATTTGTCGATATTGTTTGTTTGTAAGCACTTTGACCGAATGATCCATCACATCCCCACTTACACACTGTGTAATTTTTTAAGTCATGGCAAAATAACAATATACGGACACCACTACGTCATAAAAGACCAAAAAAAAAAGACCCCTGTCTTCCAGTTTTGCCCAAAGTCCTCCAGGTTTGTTTTTATGGGCCCTCAAAGATGTGGGGCCTCGATGTCATTTTTACAAAAAAATTATCATTTACTCAAGGTCATATTTTGCAAACCCTTTGGAATTTTGATATACTCTATGAGGCAAAGTTTTGGGGCCTCTTTGTCATTTTTGCAAAAAAATAATCATTTACTCAAGTTCATATTTTGCAAAACGTTTGAAATTTTGATATACTCTCTGAGGCAAAGTTGTAGCTCTTGTCATGAAGAACAAAAATTGTTAACATATAAAATCAAAAAAAACTTCATCTTCAAGGTCAAAATCGCAAAAAACTTTAAAAAATTCAATTTTTTACCTTTTTTTCCCCTGTTCAGGTCCATAGGTAGCAAACCGTTCAAAATTCAAGGAAACAATCAACTACAAAAATGAACCTAAGAACCTAACATATGAACTTCCTAGGAATGATTCTTAACACCATTTAGGTAGCCGCAAAAGTGAAAAACTTGATTGTTTCCTTGAATTTTGAACGGTTTGCTACCTATGGACCTGAACAGGGGAAAAAAGGTAAAAAAAATTGAATTTTTAAAAATTTTTTTTGCGATTTTGACCTTGAAGATGAAATTTTTTTTATTTTATTTTTGTTCTTTATGACAAGAGCTACAACTTTGCCTCAGAGAGTATATAAAAATTCAAACGGTTTGCAAAATATGAGCTTGAGTAAATGATTATTTTTTTGCAAAAATGACATCGAGGCCCCACATCTTTGAGGGCCCATAAAAAAACCTGGAGGACTTTGGGCAAAACTGGGAGACAGGGGTCTTTTTTTTGGTCTTGTATAACATAGTGGTGTCCGTATATGGTTAATTTTTTCCGTGTTGCACTGTGTTATTTAACAATGTAAGCCTATCTGGAAGTGATACTGCTTCTTCTTCAGGCAAACTTTGAATAAGGCGTTTGGATGTATTATCCATTAAGTCTTGCAGTTTTACCTCTACCGATACTTCAGTAACCTTTACATTAGGTGGTACTGCTTCTTTTTTGGTAGATGTAATCGTTTTATATCCAGGAAGAACATTCACATTATGATTCTTTAAAGAGCTTCGTAAAATAGAATATTTTTCCTTTGACAATCCCAATTCCATAAACAACGCTAAGGCTTCTTCTATATTATACTTTGTGGGAAAAGCATTTGGTGGAGTAGGAATACTCCCTTTGATTCTCTGCAGTCGAACTGGGCTTGCAAGCAGCACAGCTTTTGTAATGTCGGACCTTGCTTCTGAAAAATGCAACAAACAACTTTATTTTACACTAAAATTGCTGCAGTGAAAAAAAAAATTTGCAAACCCTTTTTTATTTCTTTTCACATTTTGCACACATCTTTGTTACATACTTTAAAAATGAGAAAAAATTTGTTCTCGTTTTCGCTATGAGGTTGTAACAGTTTTCTTCTTATTTCACCGACAGCGGCAACTTACGGCGGCCAAACTTAGTAAAATTATTTAAAGTATTATGTAGCAAATATGCTCAGAAAATATGGGCGAGACCATTTTTGACAATTTTTAGATATGCTCTATTTTATTTGTAAAAATGACCTAAATATAAGGTGTCTAAAATGCGGCTACTGCCGAAAAAGTAGGGCATCTGCTAAACATTTTACTACTTCTTTTAATAAAAAACAAACATACCTTAAAAAAATAACAAAAAGTTGTAATCAAACGACTATGTTTCTGACATTTTAATTCTAAAGTGCATTTATTTTTTCAAGATCACCCATTTTTTTGCTTTCTAAAAAATTGTCGACTTTGAGCAGCTCCACAAACTATAATTTTTTTGCAATTAAGGAAAACGTTTTTGAATTGTGATCAGTAAGTAGTTCTTTATACGATGTGTTCATTAATTTCACAAAATTTTGTCATGAAATTTTGTATTTTTGCCACGGGTTTTAAGAAAAGGCGCCACTGTGCGCCGTTAGATCATCTAAGTGGCTTCCGTGAAACAAACATTATTTTTGTCTAGCACTGGCTGGACTTAAAAAGAATATTTTAGACTTAAGATACGAGTAATTATTGTTAGTTCAAAAATATTGAAGATACAATAAATAAATTATGAAAACAAAAAAAATCTAAGTGTCTAGTATCGATTAATAAATATTCACCTAATGTCAAATTTGCTTTATCAATTTTTGGCCAATGCATTTGTAACCCCCTTTTTATATATAAGGAATCACGACGTCGGACATGTGTTGTCCTTATATGACGGCCCTATGTTATATTTAATTGACCAATAATCACAAAAGCATTACTATGTTCTGAACCTTTTAGTTATTTTCGGATTGCTAGCAATTTTATAAAATAAAATGTTAAATAAAGAGATACAAAGAGTAAACGAACTTGAGCCTACCTAAAAATTCAATTTGTATGTAAAACGTAGAAATATTAGGGTTCAATTTTTTGATATTTTTAAAATATTTAAAAAGAATCTCGAGTTTGAAACAATGCTTGAGAATAATTATATTTTTGAAGCACATAGGCGACAGCAGTCTATTGACGACAGCGACGATTATTTGGACAACATCATAGCTACATACATAGCATCACGACCACCGTTGTGGCTCTGACCAAGTTATGCATTAAACGCATTGGCTACCAACTACAATCTGTCAAAATAAAATACACACGTTTATGTGAAGATGATTATTTTGATTTTGCCAACAGAAGAAATTATAACAAAAGTATAATTACTAACATATTTACATTCAGGAGGTTTTGAGCAATTTCAATTAATTGTAAAAATAATTTTATTTTTGTTAAAGTAAAATATGTATGTATTTCTACATCAATCTCAGAGATTACGATTAGCTGTCGTCTGCAATATAATTAAGTAGCTGACCATACGGCGACAGTTGCAGTCATCGGCATCAGTCGTCTATGTGTTTTAAGCATTAGGCTAATTTCTATTTTTGTAAGCGACAATTATTGCTCAGAGCTGAAAAATATTATATTCAACAGAAGGGAATATCACAAAATTAAAAAAATATAAATTCATTTACAATAAAGAAGTTTTGAGCTAATAAATGTATTTCTTTTGACGTGATAAAAATGTTTTTTGAAGAAGTTATTTTACTTTTATAAAAGTAAAATATGTATTTCTACAACAACGTGTGAGCTTCGATGTAGCTGTAGTCCTCCATATAATTAAGTAGTTGACTACACTTCGACGGCGATTGTAGTAAACAGTGTTTGTAGTCATGTAAGTACATAGCTGTAGTCTATGATTTTAAAGCATTTTAATAAAATCATTTTGATATTTGTAAAAGCTGAAATCAAATGTTTGGAATGTCTTAACAACATTTTCCCACTGATTATATTTTATAACTAAATATTGACTATTTTTCAAACGAATTATTTGTCACTTTCTAAAATTGTATATCTTTTGATTTACTTTATTTTCTCTCTGATTAAAAAAAGAAAAAGCTTGTCAATAAAATATAATTAAAATTGTTAGGCCCCGGTAAAAAAAAGTCGCATAAATAATTGTTTACTAAAATGCTGTTATTTATTTTGCAACAAGAGTCAGCCTATAACACATAAACTCTTAAACTTTGTTAGACAGCAGTAAAAAAAAATCTTATAATTGTTTAAAGAAAAAGCTAAATTGTTTAATGAAAAATTGCAGACACAATAACAGAAAAAAAAAAGAAAAAGTGTTTTACTTTTTTATTTCTATTTGTATTTTTAAATTTTCAAATGAACACATCACTTTATTACGGCCATAATTGTAGAGACATGTAATTATGTGAATGATCGTTTTTGTTTTTGTGTAACATTCACTTACAACTTATTATCGCGTTTATGTTGCAGATTGCAAAGATATTTGTTAAACGTGAGTTACTGAAGTTTAACAAGCATAAATTAAAATTTCTCATAAGTTTGGTAATATTGTTAAAAAAAATTTATATATAAAAAAAGCAAAATTAAAGTGATAAATTTAATTTTGGGGAAAAATTTGCGAATTTTTGTGAAGATATTTCTTTTAATTTTTTTTTATTAAGAAAACTGCATTTTGTGAAGAAAAAGTGGATTTTTAAAAAAATGTACTGTTTTGTAGAAAACTTATTTCAAGGTACTTTTTTTTTATCAAAAAGTACCTTTTTGCAAAAAAAATTACCTTCATAAAAAGTGTTTTGTAAAAGGTAAATATTAAGAAAACAAGTAAGAGTGCTATATTCGGTCATGCCGAATCTTATATACTCTTCACCATAGTAATTCTAGATATTGTGTTACCCTCATATGGTTTTTTTTGAATATTTTTTGTAAATATTTTTGAGAATTTTTTGTAATTTTTTTTTAATTTTGTAATTATTTTTGGTATCTTTTTTTGAAACATTTTTACAAAAGTTTTTAAAATTTTGTCAAAATTTTTTTTTTCAAAAATTTATTAAAAATTTTAAAAATTGTTTTGTACCACAATTAAATGCCTTTAATGTGGACAAGAGGGTACAACATGTCACATACCGAGTGCCGTTAGGTTAATGAAAAATTTCCTGTAATGCACTCTTAAACTGAACTCCAAGATCATGCGATTAACCAACGCTGGAGTATTTTTTGTGGGGCTAAGTGACGCCTTGGAAGACAACATTGACCTTTGGAAGAAGATTGACTCTTTGAAAGAAAACATTGACCACGCTTTTACTTGCATACGACCTTCACTAGAATTGGAATGAAATTTCTGCATTAGTTAAACAAATTAGATTAAGTCTTATTTAGCTTAAATTTATAAGAAACATTTAATATATGTAAATTCCTGGGAGAAAACCCCTAAAACATCAACTGTTCTGACGATTTGGCTTAGCTTGGTCTGTCCATTATAATGTGAGTCCCAAAAGAGACTGTATGGCTTTTGCGGTTCTAATTCATTATTTGTTATTAATTTTTTGAAATTTATATAATTCATAGTAATGCTTCATCATATGTTTGTTATGATGTTATGTTTCTTTGAAAATTTGTTTAACAATTTTGGTTCAAAATTTGTTTGAATTTTTCTTTTTTTAATTTTTAGTAAAACTTTTTTTTTAATTTTTTATTTTATTTTTAGTTTTTTGTAAAATTTATTTTTAATTTTTTAGTTAAAAATATTTTGAAAATTATTATTTGAATTTTATTTCAGGCTCAAGGTCAAATCATAAGGTCGAAGAAAATAAAACCAAATATTTTGAAAATTTTATGTAAAACTTTTTTTAAAAATTACAGATCTTTTTTAAAATTTTATAAACATTTTTTGTGAATTTTTTTTAAAAAGTTATCAAAAAAATTTTTAAAAATTTTGTTTTGTAAAAATTAGGAACTTCCTGCAATCTATATTGCGTTAGAATGGTCAGACTGATATTGACCCCTCCGAATGGGTATATTGACTGCTCGTGAGTACCATTATAATTATATATAATTAACTAGGGGTCTATTGGCTACCAATATATGTAATGCTTACGTATCTCTTGCGATCTACTTGTCGCGGCCTAATATTCTTATATTCATTTAATAAAAAAACCAAAAGAGAATAATAAAAATCGTGAAACGTGAAAACTATAGTTGAGCGTGGTTTTTTACCCACAACCTCCAAAGAATGATCTGATATTGCTGAATTGCAATATGATGGGCTTAAATCTTCTGTATCTCATCTGGTGCCTTGGCAAATGATATTACTACCTGATCCAGAATATATATGCTTAATGGGGTCGGAAATGAATGTTGTAGAAATTACACACGGAATGACAATCTTGTATACATATACCCTTTCTATCTGTGGTGAAGGGTATAAAACGAATTCGTAAAAAATGCTACATAAAATCCATGTGAAATGTATGGGGTACCCTTTTGTTTTTAGATTTACAATTATTTTTTTAATAACCTTTTTAGATACTAAAAAATCGCTTAAGAAATGACGGAGTTCTGAATTAGTAAACTTATAAAAAATACATACAAACTTGTTGTTTTGGAATGATTAAGATGTGGTTTGTGGAAAAATAGGTATTTTGTAAAAAAAAGTATCTTTCTAAAAAAAACTTGACTTTATCGTTATTGAGAAAAAAAAAATAGCGACATTTTATTTTTCTTTTAAAATTGAAAATCAAATTTTGCAAAAAGGTTACTTTTTGTAAAAAAGTGATATTTTATAAAAAACGATTAAATCTGTAAAAATAGTGACTTTTTGAAAAGTCACCAGTTGGCATAGTTGCCAACTATGCTAGTTGGACAACTCCTTCTTTAATTATTAACTTTCGACCAGTTAAATAAGTTTTTGGCAGCTTATTGATATTGTTGGAAAAGTTGTGCTGTAACTTGTAAACTAGTCCTCCCTGTCATACTTTGACGGAAGCTTGGCACACATCTATGAATATGCAGAACAATATTTTTTTCTCAAAAGCCTGTCTTACTACATTGTCTAATCAGTATGTTTGTTTAATAGCAATGGTTCCGAACATATCCCCTTTGGCTTAAAATTCGTTGGAGTTGGAGTAAGATTCCAACGAATTTACATATACTTATATTGGTAGAAAAAACAAAGAAAACTCTCTCTGGCCCATTGTTTAATATTATGAGAAGAGTTCTTTATTATTTTTGTGTTTATTTATTTAGTTTTTGTTTTGTTTGTTTTTAAAAACAGTGTCTTAAGAAACCCGGTTTCGGAAAGAAAAATCTATAAACTAAAGTTTAAATCAAAAGTTTACAACTTTTCTTTCTAATCTTCCTACTAAAATACTTTTTAAGATTTCCTCCACATAATAAGCTTCCTAACTTAACCCTGTAAAATAACAGTAAATAACAGTTACAAAAAAAATAAATATTTCTTTAAAAAGGTCATAATTTCTTTTATCAAGTCTTTATCTATTTTTCTAATTTTCCAACTATTCACTTGTCTCATTTCTCAAATATACTTTTCAAAATTTAAACCAATTAAAGTTCATTGCTTTTAACAACTTTAGATAAAATCATGAAAGATTTGTTACTATTTCTTTTAACATTTATTTATTCATATATGTATTCGGGTCATGGCAAGCCTAAACATAAAAAAATATCTAACAAATAGATGTAAAACTAAAAACTCGTAAACATCTCAAAATGCGTACACAAGTAGATATGTATGTATGTATATCCTAAGAAAAAAAGTATCTTTTAAACTACATATTTCAATTTGGTCATAGAAATGCAAAACAGTTACAATAATCTGTGTGAATCATTTTATAAGTTGTTGCTATTGTTTAAAAAGGCCTACATATTTATTGCATATTTTCAAATGAATGTAACCACAATATTTTCTGTGCTATAAAACGGTAGTTTCTTGGAAAAAATGTAGAAACGATTATGAAAAAGAAAAAAAAAAATTATTTTTATATGAACATTTTGCAGTGGTTACACACATGGTGTTTTTGGGGTGACCAGATGTTCATGTAATCAGCATACATCATAAATGAAACAAAAATAGATAGGTTATCTAAATATAGGATAATTACTTTTCTAATAATAATATATTAAAGAAGTGGGTGCAAAAATTGGCATGGTCAAATTTACTTTCCGTAAAAACTTAGTTTGGATTACTACGAATATTAAAAGACAAATCAGTCAAGCCGTTCTTCAATTTAAAGATAAATTAAAAAAGTGGGCGTTCAAGTGGGCGTAATCAATTTTTGTTTGCGTAAAAACCTAAGTTGGGTTATGATGAATTTTAAAAAAAATTTGCCAAATTTATTGAACATGTTTGTGGATCTATATTTGCGAAGAGAATTCTAGCGTTAAGCCAGGCACTGATGTAAATCTGTATCACAAAACCTAATCTCTAGTATATACAAATATTTGCCTTTTTTGTTAAAATTTATTTTTTATAGTTTTTTTATCATTCATCACAGGTACAAAGGGTAGATATAAGTTTGGTGTGTAATTTTTACACTATTCATTTCCGACCCCATAAAGTATATATATTTTGGATCCTTATAAATAGAGAAGTTAGTTAGTCAGACGGGTTACTGAAAATTTAAGCCCACCAGGCATAGTTTCGAAAATTTTAAGATTGCAATTCAGCAACATCAGACTATCCCACTGGACGCTGCGTGCAAAAAAAAAAAACACACCCACCTATATTTTTCAAGGTATTTCATAATGAGAAATATTTTTTAAAGAATTTTTTTTCTTTAGTCTGATATTCTAGAGCAATATAAATTGCAGGAAGGTCCTAACTAAAAGAAAAAATTTACAACAAATTTTTATAAAAATTTAAAAAAAACTGTACAAAACAGTTTTACAAAAAATTTTCAAAAATAGTTTTACTTAAAATTTTCAAAATATGTTTAACAAAAAATTTTAAAAAAATTTACAAAAAAATAAAAAAGTATTAATAAAAATTTTTACAAAAAAATTAAAAACAGATTTTCAAAGAAACATAAGAGGGTAACCCCTCTAGCATTACTGTGGTGAAGGGTATATAATATTCGGCATGGCACTCTTACTTGTTTTATTTACTTTTGCAACAATTTATTTTTAAACAGCGAATAAAATTTTGTATTCGCGGGAGAATTGACGTTTCTGACAATGCAAAGTGCAATGTATAGTCCATATAAACTGATACGAATTTCCAAAAAGAAAGAAAAAAATATTAATTATAACCAAAAAAGCCATACAGTCTCTTTTGGGAATCATATTATAATGGACAGACCAGGCTAAGACAAATCGTCAGAACAGTTGATGTTTTAGGGGTTTTCTTCCAGGAATTTATATTAAATTCCAACATCAATCAATTTGTTTAACTAAATCAGATATTTCATTCCAATTTTAGTGAAGGTCGTATGTCAGTCTGTTGTCAATGTGAGTCAATCTTCTTCCAAAGGTCAATGTTGTCTTCCAAGGCGTCACATAACCCCACAAAAATACTCCAGCGTTGGTTTATCGCATGATCTTGGAGTTCAATTTAAGGGTTCATTACACGAAATTATTCATTAACCTAACGGCACTCGGAATGTGACATACTATTGTACCTTCTTGTCCACATTAAAGGCATTTAATTGTGGTGCAAAAGAGTCAACGATACTGACCCTCTAGCGGCCGGTATCGTCATTGAAGTAATACGGAGAAATCCAAAGCTTTATCGCTGAACAAAATGAGCGAAAAGTCATGGTTTCGTCCGCACAATTTGCATTTGTTGTTCAGTTTGCAGTCTATTCATTTTGACAAACCATAACCATAACTGTTATAATATCGAATATATAATGCAGTATTGCCAACTTAAAGCAATATACATACCTCTAAAAAAAAAATACGCGGTGTATTCGATAATTCTGGCGCTTTTTAGAAATTAATATAAAAAAAATTATGTAAAATTTAAAATTTTTTTATATTTTAAAAATTCTGCAGAAATCGATCTAAAATTCAAAAAACGTTTTTATGTCGCGATAGTGGAGTTACGAATGCTATAAACATATTGAGGCATTAATGCCTCAAATAAAAAATAAATTCGGAAATGCGGAAATCGGCAAAAGGCTAGTTTATTTCTGTTAGAACTCGATAAAAAATGTCAATGTAAATACCATAAAGTCTGGTCACCTTATACTTATGTATTTCTTATAGCATAAAATATGTGTGTAGTAAAACTGTTAAATGCTGAATTACAAACTAGATAAAATACAAAAACTTGCTCTATGAATGAAAAAAAAACTCAACTATACATAAGTATAATAAACAAATTTTTTCCAGAAGACTTACAAGTTTGAGAAATATCTTGAAGTTTACAATAAAATATATTGAGCATCTACATATTTCTATTTGTAGTAAATTTATAGCATAAAACAAGGGAGCGGGGGTGATGTAATAAAATATTTTAGATAAGAAAATTAAGATTTCTTTAATAGATAAAAAGCAAACAATTTTAATTTATACACACCTCTTTTTTTAAACTAACAGTTGTTGCTAGTGTAGTGGGCTTGTAACACTCACTCACTCACTCACTCACTCACTCAGTTGTACGTGTGAGTAATGAATGCACTCTTTAAAAACAATGCAAGTTTGTAGTTTCTGTTGAAGCGTGTGAGAGTATACGTGAATTTCCGGTTTTGTTATCGTTAGTTTTTGTTGTATTGGCACAAGAAATAACTTCAAGTGCAACTTCGAAGAGAGGGAGCAAACAAAAGTTAACGGAACAGCAACAATAACAGGTTAATTACGATGAGTTGTTTATTATAAAATATTTATGGTTAGGAAAGGGCTAACGTAGCGGAAACGTAGAAAGAGGCGGCCAAAAATCGTTGAATTTCTTTTGAAGCGCAGCAAAGGAAATACTTTATAAAATAGACAATCACAACGGCTGTAGAACGTTTAGCGGTTATTTTATTGAAGCAATATATTTATTTTTTAAACAAAAATTATTATAATTTTGTTTTTAATTAAATTTGGTTATTTTTTATAATTTTATTTTATTAAAATTTCAACAAAAACAATATCTTTCAAGGTTCACTTTTTAAGTTAATTTTTTTTTAATTATAGGCAAAACGACTTTTAGGTGGAAAGATAAATTTAAAATTTTAATTTTTATTTTGTGATAATGTGTTGAAAATTTCGTTACAGTGGGTTATTTTCTTGAAAATATATTTATAATGGTGTTTGTTAAATTGTTTGTGTTGTTTGTATTGTTTTTATTATTATTTTCTTATTTTTTTAATTATTTTTTTTTTTTGTTTGGCAAGGTTAAGATTATTATTCTGTTATGCAATATGACAAATTTAAAATATCAAATTAATGACTTAAATTTTGTTTGTTTTATTTTATTTTATTTTTTTATTTCATTTTATTTAAAATAATTTTATTTTTGGGCTTGTTTTTTAACAAACATTTGATGCAAATATTAATTTGTTTATTAAATATATTTTTTATTTAATTTTTTAATATTTGATTAGCTAATTTTACTTTTTTATTAATTTGATTTCAATCTGCTTAAATTTTTCCTTTCTGTGTATTTAGAAAACAGCACATATTTTTAAATTAAAGTAAAGGTACAGTCACGTTGGGTTGATATTTGACTGAAATCTTCAAATATCGTAAATATATGGCAAATAAATCTAACCACAAATCTCAAAACAGCTGATTCAAGCAAAAATATGCCAATGTGATTTTTTTTTTCTTTTTTAAACAAATAATTTATTGTTCTTAATTTTTTGCTAGATATTATCATAAATTGTGAATATGTAATTAATCAAAGAAAATCCAAGACTAAAATAATCTGAAACATTAAGATAGAGGAAATCCAACAATTTCCAAAATAACACGCAAAGCAAAAACATGGTTGAGGTAACCATAATCGAAGAGCAACTTCTAATGATTAAGTTATATAGTTGTAGCCATTAAGCATTATAACAATATTGTTATATTCGAACCATATTATTGTCTGTTCTTATAATGACATTGTTAAAAATTACAAAATTTTAAAATTTGTTAAATGTTCATATGACCATAATATAATAATAATAATATGAAAATATGACCATAATATAATAAAAGTTTTTTATATTATGATTAAATATAAACATTATATGGTTAAATTAAACGATTATAGAATGATTAAAAACTATGAAATGTCATGTGGAATAGGCATGTTTTTTAAATAAATTTTTAATAATAAAAAATTCTTATTTCCTGATTCAATTATCAACTATTTGATAAAAAACACATGCCGATTTCATTATACATAATTTACAAAAATAAAAATATTTCTTTGTTAAAACACAAAATCAGTAATACTCGAGCAGTACAGCCAATTATTATTTGATTACGTACGAATAAACTAAACATATTATGTTTATTATTAATACATTGTCGTTAAAAATGATATATTATTTTGGAATTTTTGTAAAACTGGTTTGAAGCTTAGTAAAAATGGTATAGTTAAAACCAACCATATTGCAATTTTTGGATGTGTTTTTAACTATAAATTTTTTAACGTGACCAAAGTATATTGCTACAAAGAACATAATATAGTTCTTGTGACCATACCACAACCATAGTTGTGCTTTATGTGAAAGAATAAAAATCCGAAAATTGGAATTTATTATTCTTTTACCCATTAAGCCCACATGTGAACTAGGGATCATAAAATACATATAATAAAACTGTAACAGGACCATTTCTGTACATGAAATATTTTTGGAAAATGTTGTTGCTGGTGCAGATAGGAATCGAAATGAAATATAAAACAGCAATTTTTGTTATTTTTGTCCGTCGGTCTGTGTTTGCAGTACGTAAAAACTAACGGATGAACTTTAATAAATTTTCTGGAGGAGGTACTTTGTTTCTCGGTTCAAATTAAGGAGACTTTCTTTCCGTAAAAAAGTTCTATTTTCAAGAGAAAAAGTAGTGAAAGTACCCAATTTTACCGATTCAATGGTACTGCAAACTTGGCAGCAACTTTTATTTTTATCAGCGGGAAATTTCCTTGCTTTACAATAATTTTAGTATTTTATATAAAGCCTTTGTTCCTAAGTAGTTATCCAGGGATGGGTACCTCTATATAAAGAAAATACATAAACCATAACTGAAGCATTATAAGAAAAAGAGTTTTAAAATTTTGTGTGGATTACTTTCAAAGCAAAATGGAACAAAATTGTGTCAGGGCGCCTAGGACGTGGTGGTCCCACCTAGTTCTAAATAAATGTGTTTTAACATTATTTTAGTCAATCATAACATATGATTGTGAAAACTTGGCTTAACCCTCCGATGTTCGATGCCTTATGATATGATATGATAAGTGCATCATAAGGGTCCGACCAGGCACATACAAATAATGTTAGAAATACAGTTTTATTTATTTATTTAAACGTTTTAATATAAAAAAAGAGCAATTGGGTTTGCAACTATGTAATTTCATGGAATGTTCGTTAAGACATACATATATTACGATTACATTTATGGCGAACTCAACTTGTCATAGATGATAAATGAGACCAAAACAGCGATATCAAGCATTTTGCCAGTGGCCAGCGATTTGTCGAGCGTTTGCATAAATAGCCAGTCAACATCTGATCCATTGCATATAAGCCCGCTTTAAATTTTTTGTAGTGCAAAATTTAATCTGGCTTCAATACTTTCAATGAAACGATATTTTGACGGTAATGGACAGTAGTGAACATAATTACTGGCTTTTTTGGCCTTGCCATATAGAAGCACAGAGCGATTTTATTATTGTGGTAACAAAATATAGTGCTTACAGGCCACTACTGACGTACCACTGTTATCGAAACGGATAAAAGTAGTTAAGTACTCGAATCGATTTGAGGAGATAGCGGCCTTATAAATTGACATGTTATAATTCGCCCACAACTCTGTTGCTGGCTGAGAATTCGAGTGGAACAGAGCAGCAATTAGCAACATCTCAAAAAAAGCATACATTTCGTCTCTTTAGTCATTAGTCATGATCACTGTTTGTTATTAAAATACACTTAGCTTACGAAGCAAACGGGTCATCATATCATCTTCATCCATAGCCACTTGTTCCATTTCAATAAAAAAATACTTCCCCTAATCAATATAAACCATGTTTTGACTTTGATTTCTAAATATCAACTGAAATAAGTGATCTACCGTTGCCTCCGTCAGCAGTTTTATTGTTTACATCAAATGGTCAAACAATTTACATGCAAAATTGATATGGGTCTGCACAGACCCATGTGAGCTTGATTAACGAAAGTAGTTTAAAATATATATATTTTTTTTTACAATAAATGTACCAAAAATTTTAATTTTACTACTTCACTGTGTTTTGCATGCTATGTTTTAGAAAGTCATGGACTTAGGAACTTCAGTTTTTTTTAAAGAGCTACGCTCATTTAAAGATCGAATGGGTCTGGCCAGACCCATATGAACATCGGAGGGTTAACATAACAATGACTTTTAAGTTACAAAACATTTACCAACATAAATACATCTTTTCAGGCTGTATAATAAATTGACACTGATATCTGTTTTTTGTTATCAAATGCTTTTGTCTAGAACGCCTTATTTCCTTGTTTTTTATATTTTTTCAAACGAATTTTACATACATATGTATGTGTGTAAATATTGTTTTTTAAACATATGTTTTATAGACAAGTTGGTAATAAAATTAAAGTTTAAAATAGAAAAAAAATATATTTTAATTTCGAATTTCTTTACAAAAGGTTCATGCAAAGGCTCACGTTTTTTATTTATTTAAGAAATAAACATGTTTTATTTTTAAAATTATTTTATGAAATAAAATTTCACTCTCATTTTATTTATTATTGATTACTATCATCAATTTTAATAGACAAAAAAGCTAATGAAGTTATATATTGTAACAACGTTTTGTCATTCACACCGGACCATTTTTTTTATTTAAATTTTATTTTCAAAATTTCACTTGCAAAAAAGTTTATATTTGCAGAGAGATTTTTGAGTAAATATTAAGGAAACCTGTGGTTAATTAAAATTTTATGGCAAATATATTTAAATAGGTTTTTTTTTTGAAATAAAAGGTGTGTTTTATAAAGGCAAATGAACTTTATAAGAGGTTGTAAATAAAATTGTGGCAAAAATAGAGAAATCAGTCATAAAAATTTAAATTTTTCAATTGATCTTTTTATCATACGAGTACCATAGAAGTTTTCTTGTAAAATGAATGACACTAAATTATAAATCCGATATGGGCTCTGCACCATAAATTTCAATGGTTAAAAATTGGTTTGTTGACTTTTGTTGTGGTCACCAGTGGAGCCAAACCTTTAGTTGGCCAAAAACAGGAGTGCTGATCGGTTTGCGTTGTATCTGAGGCTTAATGCTTTTAAACCGAGCGGGTACATCATATTTTGCATGAATCATTGGATATAAAAAAGCTTTCCGTTTGGTGCGGCGATTGCTCACAATCGACCAAAAGCGCTACAGTGAGCCTACATTAAAATATATTTAGCGAAGTTCATGCCCAATCCAAATAAGTAATTTTTTTACTGATTTGTAACTATGGACGAAACCTAAATCTATCGCAGCATGAAAGAATGCTGAGGTAGGTCAGTCAGCCGACAAAGTCATGGCGACAGTTTTTCATTTAAAGGCATTCGAATTATTCAGAGCTTTTGCACAGATTCCATATGCCTCTTATATGCAAAAAAGACCTCGTCAGATGGAAGAAAATTGTGCTGTTTCATCAAGACAATGTACGGGTGCACAAGGGCGTCTAGGAATAAGTTCACCAAATTTAGCTGCTACTGACTATTTCCTATTTTGAAATTAGAAGAAATGGCTGGGAATTAAGGGATTTGGATCAGTATTAAAACAAACGTCTATTTTAAGAGTCTTGAGAAACATTTTTATTTGAAAGGAATGAACATGAATCGATCTTAAAGAAGACCAGGTTGAAAAATAAAACGGTTTTTCCCCGAAAAATATCCTTTATTCCAAAAAATAGGGCATAACTTTGTATCTAACAAAAAAAAAAAAAAAGGTTTTAAAAATTTTATTAAAAAAAATATTTCGAAATTTACCAAAATAAAAAACTGAATTTAAGAAGTCATCATTTTTTGTAAATGAAGTTTTATTGTTTTTTTTTTGTAATTAATTGTTTTGATTTTTGGCGAAAATTTGAAGAGTTTTAAACAAAATTTCGCATGATAATTTTTTTAAAAAAGATTTTTTAACCTAAACTATTTTTTATTAATGTGGATTAGTCTTTTGTTACAAAACAATTCGAAAACTTTCGAATTTTTTCTGAAGCTATTTTTTTTAGTGAAATGTGGTTTTATTGCAAAATTTGTATTTTTAACTTTTTTGTGTATTTTGAATTTGCAAAACATCACAGCAAATATTTGAGGATAGTCGTCAAACACAAATATAGATCGATATTCAAAAATTTCCAAAGTACCCTTAAACCGCTGCTAAAAGAAAATCACGCGCGTATTTTGCCCAACTTAAAGCTCCATTGAAAACCTAAAAGCAGTAATAAAGCAAGAATCAACAATACAGATCCTTGGTCATACCTTGAAAAAGTCGCAATATGAAATCGCGATCACAGCCCCTGACTCACAGATCACAGGAAAGCCGCAGAAGAAGAAGAAGATCGGGGAAAGCATGTGGCGACGCCTAATAGATTCAGAAGCCACTGTAAAAAATACACATGAAGCGGAATAAAAAACCTAGCCTCGATAGAACGATTTTCTTACGGCCTTAGGAACACCTGGAAAATATATGTATAATTTAGGTACGGGTTTTCACCCTTTTCTCTCATAACACAGTGCAACACGGAAAAAAATAACCATATACGGACACCACTACGTGATAAAAGACAAAAAAAAGACACCTGTCTCCCAGTTTTGCCCAAAGTCTTCCAGGTTTTTTTTTATGGGCCCTCAAAGATGTGGGGCCTCGATGTCATTTTTGCAAAAAATTATAATTTACTCAAGCTCATATTTTGCAAACCGTTTGAAATTTTAATATACTCTATGAGGCAAAGTTGTAGCTCTTGTCTTAGAGAACAAAAATAAAAAAAATAAAAACTAAAAAATAAAATCAAAAAAACTTCACTTTCAAGGTCAAAATCGCAAAAAAACTTTAAAAAATTCAATTTTTTACCTTTTTTCCCCTGTTCAGGTCCATAGGTAGCAAACCGTTCAAAATTCAAGGAAACAATCAACTACAAAAATAAACCTAAAATCTCAGTAAACAACTTTCTAGAACATATAAACTTCCTACGAATGATTTTTAACACCATTTAGGTAGCGCTTAAGTAGCCGAAATGAATTTAAAAATTTTCGGGAAATTTTTCACTTTTGCGGCTACCTAAGCGCTACCTAAACGAAGTTCATATGTTCAAGAAAGTTGTTTATTGAGATCTTAGGTTCATGAACCTAAGTTTTTTGATTTTATATGTTAACAATTTTTGTTCTTTATGACAAGAGCCTGCCTCAGAGAGTATATCAAAATTTTAAACGGTTTGCAAAATATGAGCTTGAGTGAATGATCATTTTTTGCAAAAATGACAACGAGGCCCCACATCTTTGAGGGCCCATAAAAAAAAACCTGGAGGACTTTGGGCAAAACTGGGAGACGGGGTCTTTTTTTTTGGTCTTTTATGACGTAGTGGTGTCCGCATATGGTTATTTTGCCATGACTTAAAAAATTACACATTGTGTAATTATTTTAATCTTGTTAAACTAAAACTGCCATTTTACAGCCAAGTGTGCCAAATTATAAATAATGGGTGTGTTTTACAACTGAATCGGTACAATTACCGAATACTTCAATTTTATTCGGTTATTGTAGGATGGATAACATTTTTCAAATCAGCACAAAATCTGGAAAATTAACAAAACACATAAATAGGAGATTTTTATGAATTTTTTTCATAAAGTCATTAGAAAATCATGTAAAATAAAATGAAAAAATAAGTATTTAGAATCATTATTAATATTCCACA
The DNA here is from genome assembly GCA_949628195.1 of Phasia obesa. NCBI lineage: Eukaryota > Metazoa > Arthropoda > Insecta > Diptera > Tachinidae > Phasia > Phasia obesa. Next base: position 114,425,970 of record OX451219.1, on the reverse strand, counting down.
GAAAAATATACGTATATGTTTAATTTTTACATAAATACACTATTTGAAACCACCACACAAAAAAAAAATCGAAGAATTAAACAGCCTTAATATTTTTTTAAAAGACAACACTATCTGCGAAGCTTCTTATGTGTCTGCAGAAAACACCCAAAGTTTTTTGTGGGAATCGAACACGTAACCCTCAGACTGGTAGACTAGCATTGAGAGCCTCGATTGGAGTATTGAACAAAATTATTTTATTATTTAATTTAATATAAAGTCCTTACTATGTAAAATCCTCCAATTGAGTTCTTGTTCAGTTTTATTAAGACCTACTTGGCTTAATACCTCTTCCACATTAGAGGACGAAAAATAGGCGAATAATTTTAGTAATAAAATATTTTTTATAATAAAATTTACAAAAGCCTAGTAAGATACAAGTGTCACTTTCCAAATTCGGAGTCAATTGCTTGAATATCTAATTTAAATTGTCTAACATTAATCTAGTTGCATCATATATGTTGTCCACTTATGCAAAATAAATCTTTGATGGTTTGTATAGATCTACTAAACAGTTTACAATGCCTTCGATTCAAAGCAAATGACATTGGCAGGGATATAAGATGTTCAGATGTTTCATTTCGAAATCGCTGTTATGTGTGTCCTGACAATATTTTGTTCAATTTTGCTTTGAAAGTAATCCCCACGAAATTTTAGGACTCTTACGTATTATTTTATATAAAAGTACCCATCCCTGGATTAAATTCTATAATTCATATAATATTCTAAAATTCTAAAATTCTAAAAACTACACACTGTGTAATTTTTTAAGTCATGGCAAAATATACATATACGGACACCACTACGTGAGGAAATGATCATTTTTTTGCAAAAATGACATCGAGGCCCCACATCTTTGAGGGCCCATAAAAAAACCTGGAGGACTTTGGGCAAAACTGGGAGACAGGGGTCTTTTTTTTGGTCTTTTATCACGTAGTGGTGTCCGTATATGGTTATTTTTTTCTGTGTTGCACTGTGCTATTGTAATGGCCTGTAAAAGGTGTTTAAAATATTTTAATATCAATGTAATTTCACAAAGTAAAAATTCAAATCAAATACAAATTTTGTTCAATTGGCTATTTGGCAGTAGGTAATTCATATTTTGTGATTATTTTAAAACAGCGTCATCTATTGAGCAACTTTGCTTATAATATAGTTACTGCTTTCAAAAATAAAAGATACCTTAAAGTAAACAGTACATTTGAAACGGTAAAAAAAATCGGAGTACTTTCGCTGCTTAGTCTGCATTTTATTTTGGAAATGAGATATTTTTGCGAAAAAAAAGTATCCTATATTGGAAGCAGGATACTAAGGTACTTCCTCCCAAAATTTTGTTAAAATCCATAGAATACTTTTTACGTGATGGCAACACAAATAAGAAAGAAAGACAGGCAGACAGACAGACAGACAGACAGACAGGAGATGAGGTACTATTTTATTATATGTATAGATAGTCTTTGAATTTCATAAAATCTGCAATTTGTGGAAGAAAATCGCCAAATCTCACTTAGCGTATTTTACGATGAAAATTCAGTGAAATCAGCAAATCTGGTTACAGTGTTCACAAAGTCCAACTAAGAAATGTCTTCAGCACCTCTAAACCCATTTATTAGCTCTTTCCCATGAATGTATATCAAAAGTTTTTGTTGCAAACCCTAAATATTTCATTTGTATTTGTATTGTCACACATTCCTTTTCTACCTGATCACATCCCGCACACACACAAACACACACACAATTCAAACAAGTGCCAACCTGCCTCAACAATTACTTAGGCATGTACCTGTGTGTATATATGAATTTATGTATGTATTTCTTAAATGTCGTTTACTGATGATAAATGAGATTTTGTAATTTAAGATAATTCAACACAATTTATAAAAACAATAGCGAACAATGGCAACAACAACAAAATAAAACTACCTGAGAAACGACTGCATAAACCTTACAACTAAAATCTTGTAGAAAACCCAAAGACGAGACACAAGTTTTTCATAAGGGAAACCCAATCCAAATACCAGTTAAATAAAGCATTTATAAAAGAATTTTTATTAAAAAGCGGTTTTTGCAAAGTTTGTTTGTTTTTTTTTTTCTTAATCTACAACAACAATGCACAACAGAAAGATATATTTTAACCTAAAATTTATTTCAATTGTTAAATTTTAAGATGCATAAATTATTTTCTCTCCCAAATATTAATTGTGAGAAAATTTTTCGATCATTAACTACCGGAAAATGTGTTGTATGGCAAATTTTATTTAATTTATATTTCCCGTTTGGAGATAAGAAATATACAATGCAAAATGTTAAAGCATTAAATAGATCTCATTTTCGTAAAATAACATTAAAGACAAATGTTAGTGAGTAAAATGAGAAAAAAAATATATTCACACATCACTCAAATTATCTTGCATGGGAATAAATGTAAATCAGTGCAATTATTATGTCAAATACACCTATTTTTCATATCCGTTCCATCAGGTGTGGGATTTGTTAAATTGTTAAAAAATAAATTAGAAAGAACCACACATACATCAACGAGCGTACATAAACGATGTACGTATACCAAATGCATGATGTTAAAATAACATTGTGTAATCATTTATGTTGTCAGAGTTAAGCCTTGACTGGCTTTTTGCATTACAGTTAGCAAAAATTTCGCTGTCGTATGTTCAAAATAGAATCAGATATGTTTTTGCAAGCAGTAGTCTGATTTTAAAAGGTGTGCAATATTGTGAAGGCCATAATGTTCGGAGTATCGAAATTGCGGTTGATCCGACCAGGTTAAAGAGATAAAGTTAAACATAACTCCTAAATTCTTTGCTTTATTTTCTCATTGTCTACAAAAACAGTTGGTTTTATATTTATTTGTTGGGATCTTTTATGGATCAAAATACATTTTGATTTCTTTGGTTTAAAGCTCAGACCGTTAACGGCAGCCTATGAGGAGCATTTTTTTTAAATCTTCATTAAGTTTATTTACGAAGTTTTCGTTTTTGTCGCTGATAAATATGTATTTGGACATCATCCGCATACATTCTAATATGGCAGTGAATAAGCTGATTTACTAAATCGTTTGTATACATTGAGAAAAGTAAAGGCCCCAAAATGGAACCCTGTGGGATGCCTCTAGTGGCAGGAAGGAAAGTTGATGTAGCCATTTTGGAACCCTCTACGTATTGCTCTCGATCAGTGAGATAAGTGCGTGTCAACTTGAAAGATATAAAGGAAAAATAAATCATATTTTCTAACTTTTGAAGCAGGACAGTATGATCAACAGTATCAAAGCAGTTGGAATGGGCAAGTAAGACCAACAAAACCATATGACCGTTATCTAGTTCTTTCCTAATGCTTTCTGCTACATCAACGAGGGCTGTGACACAACTATGTCTGGCATGAAAACCTGATTGTTTACAAGTTCAAAGTTTATATTCACTAAGATATTCTGTAATTTGTTTATAATATTGGACCATCGTATATTTGAGTCTACAAAATTTTAAAGTGCTCACACTCGGCCATTATCATAAATTTAAAGGAGTTGTTGACAATGTTGAAGCGTATTCTGAATGATTGTTGATGCCTCGGACGTAACATAGAACCCTAACAACACACGAGACAACAGATCAAACAAAAAAAAAATGAGTTTCTTCGGATAAAAGTGCTGCAAAAAAGGCTAATGTGGTTGGCGGTTGGTAAGCGCAATGGTATGTCTCGACTTATAACTCCTCGCGTTGACGGACGGTAACAGGCCCCCTCTTCGGTGTTGTCACCACTTAGGAGGCTTATTTATATCTAGCGAACTCTGTATGCCTGTCGAGCTCCAGTTTTAACATACTTATCCTGGTATACAGAGCACTTTATGGCTGGCATAAAGACGGGAAAGTTGCTTAATCGAAATAACTAAAACTGGATAACTACATTAGCGACGGGTCACGGAAACTTCAAGTATCAGCTGGCCAAGAGGAAAACCGAAAAAGAAGACACTTGCAGACTGTGCGTGGAAATGGGTGCGTGAATTAACAGTCGTCAGCTGAAATTACTAGAATCAATAGAAATAGCTACTGAGAGCAGGAAACTCAGCGGAAATAAGGATAATTTGGTACCAGAAATCATTAAGGGACAAAGGGAGTCCCCTACAGTCAAACGGACCTAATTAGAAGATTTTATAAGTAAGGTACTCAGATACAATAGAAGTACTCTAAGCTGGATAAATGCTTGGGTGACAGGTCACGAAAACTACAGGATGAAAATCGTAGAAGATGATACTTGCAGAATGCGCCTGGAGGAGGCTGAGATGGTAGCACGCATTGTATGTGAATAACCAGCACTGGCTAGCGCAAGATTTAGGACAACTAGCAGAAGCTTGTTAAATGTAGATGCCATGGGGGATCTGAGCCTTGAACATATGCTAGCAATTACTAGAGACTGATGAGAAAGAAAGCTGACAGTTACCAGTCGACAGTCTGAAATCACTTAAGTCAAGATTAAAAGCGGGTTCTAGCACGTGACTCTATAAGGGTAAGGTTGCCGAATTACATTTCGGTTGTCTATAATCATAAAGGACGGAAGGGGGTCTAAAAGGGACCCGTTAAACCAGTGGTCTGCTTCGATATTCCCCCTAAATTGAAATAAATAGGTTTTTTAGTGTCATACACTTCTCTCTCACAATTATATTTTCATAGATTGTTAGGACATTGGAAGCACTATATGATTGTTTAAGAATAATTAATTGTTCAATTAATTATTCTTAAACAACAACAATATGAACACCCATGCTATTTGAGAGTAAAGAATATTACTTCTTTCAAAAGTCTGTAAAATGAAAATGTAATTTTTCTATAAAGGTCGGTCTGGTGGCAGCCAAGTGGGCTCTGTAAATCTAAAAAAAGCTTCTTATAGCTATAAAGGTACCCAACAATGTTTAGCCTCGAAAAAAACTGAACAACATAAGCAAAGGCTTATTGAATGTAAAGGTCATAGGTGACCTCTACACACTGCCAATGCTAGCGATTACGCCGACAATGAATAGAAAGGCTTTCTCCAACTGATAGTGTTGGTAAAGAAAACATTACAAACGAAAGTAAACAGTTAATGACTGCGATAAACTTCGTGTTAAGAACTTTTATTTATATATGTATATACATACAAGCTGTGTCCACACACGTTGTGTGCATCTTTACAATATTTTGTTCGATTTTACTTTGAAAATAATCCGCACCAAATTTTAAGGCTCTTACGTATTTACTTTATATAAAGGTACCCATCCCTGAATAATTCTAAAATTTATATAAAATTTTAAAAATTATTGTAAAACTCTGCAGACAGACAGACAGCGCTATCTGTTGCGCAACATTGCGTAAAATATACTGCTTTCAAAAATAAAAGATGCCTTAAAGTATGCAGTACCTTTAAATCGGTAAAAAAAATCGGCGTGCTTTCACTGCTTTTTCTCCACTTTCTTTTGGAAATAAGATATTGTTTGCGGAAAAAGGTATCCTATATTGTAATCAGGATACTAAGGTACCTCCTCCCAAAATTTTGCTAAAATCCATCCAGCAGTTTTTACGTGATTCGAACACAAAGAAAGAAAAAGTCAGATAGAAAATGAGTTACTGTTTTTTATATGTAAGTATATATAAAATAGCACTATTTAAAAGTTTAAATTAATTTTTGTTTAAAACTTTAATTAAACATCTTATTGATATAATGATATAACTAATTAAATTTTTTGTTACGTTTTAAATAAATAGATAATTGAAGCTATTACAAAATTACTGAATGGCAATCAATTATATATATTCTTTTTTCTTAACTAAATTTATAAGAAAATCAATTACAAAATTAATTGAATATTAATCCCCCAGTTGGCTAGTGAGCGTGTGCTAGCCTATCTGTTTTAAGGTGATGGACTCTACATTCCACAAAGACTCTGTGCGAAACTCTTCATTACTGTAATTCATCATAAATAAGTCATTGGTGAACTAATATTTTTTTTGTCAAACAAAATATTACAGGCAAAGAATGGGATTAAAAAGGATTTAACAGTAGTGCACCTGTACGATCTAGTAGTATAAAATCTGGAATTTTAAAGGTACATTGCCTTCTATAAACAAATGTAGTTTTAAGCATATGAAGAACACTCAAAAAGGTTTTATTACGCCACCAAAATTTTTCAATACAATTTCATATGTCTTCATTGTTTAATTACGTGTTCAAGTTCAAGAGCTAATTAATTAAATAAAAACAAAATACAAGTTATTATATTTATGAACAAATACAGTAGTTGTCTATTTAAACACGCCAACCTAAAATTATATTTTTATTTTAAAAAAAGCCAAAAAAAAAATTCATTAAACAGGTTTTCAACAATAAACTCTTTAAACACAAGAAACAAACACCATAAAAGTGACACAAACAGATGCAAACAGCATTCTTCAATAAAAAAAGCACTAAAACAAAAGGTTGCTTTGGATTTTTTAGTATCAATGGCTGAAAAAATCCTCAAGTATTGGCAACATTTGCATATTTGGTAAAGTAAAAAATATCTAGATATTTAATTTATTTTAGTGAAAAAAAAACAAGTAACACCAATTTTTGTTGCTGTTGTTGATTTGTTGTGGTTAAATATGACATTTAATTTTTTGAAAAATATGTGCTCATGATCTAAGAATTTAAGAAAAGTTTTTTGAATAATTTAGAGAAATTATTATATTTTGCATTTTAATTAAATTATTTATTATGGCTTTTAAAGCCATAGGAATTATTAATATTTTTTTTATTTAATTTTTAATATTTATTTCCAGCTGTTTTTTTTTTTATTTAGTTGCTTTTATTTCTTAGATGATTATTTACACATTTCAAATACATATTTCTTCAAAGTCAATGCAATAATTAATCACTTTGTTTTAATGCAATTATTTTTATTATAAACGTTATTTTTGTGTATAACTCCACTGCGGTTTAAAAACTTTATTTATTTGATTTTTTATTATAGAAATTTCAATTAAGTTTCGTTAAATATTTTAGTGCTCTGCTTAATATGCATTGATCATATTTACAGGTAAGTATTTTCATAAAAACACAACAACATAAAAAATACTAAAAAATAGTAAAATGTATTTTCACTTTGCAAGCAGATACAAAAACAACTACACTTAGTCAAACAAAAAAAAAATAAATTTAAAAAAAGTTTCGTGTGTAGTTTTTATTAATTTTTTTCTTTCCGATGACGTGTCAGTTTGGTTTAAAACGCGAACTTAGACTGCCGGCTCTTGGCTTTAAGCCTTGTTTAACAAGCCCATATACCTGAGTCACAATGAATATCAATAGTATAAATCAGTGTTGGGATTTGTGGTACAATGTGGTACCAAATTTGGTACAAAACATACATCTGTCTTTTTTGGTACATTTCATGTAAAATTTATTCAATAATTTTTTTATTTATTGAATATTTGAAACTTTATTACTCGAACTATTAACTTTAAATTACAGATGAAATTTGAAGTCAAGCTTAAGTTCGTTTTTATTCTCTCTAAGAAAGAATAAATTAAATTGCAAATTAGGTGATAATATTAAAGAAAAATTGTCAGCTACGTCCGTCATCAGCACTCTTCGTATCTATCTACTGTGGGTAGTGTTTTAGTTGTAAGCATCATCTATTTAACCAACCACACTCAGATAAAGAAATACGAGAAAACTGTATTCAATCATCAATCGTCAGTTGGTGAGAACAAAGTCTATCACTACCTAAAGCTTCCCTCTGGTTTAATATTTTTACTTTAATACTTTACCACCTTAAACAAGTGGGAAGCTTTAGGTAGTGGCAGACTTCGTTCTTTAATATTATCACCTAATTTGTAATTTAATATATTCTTTCTTAGACAGAATAAAAACGAACTTAAGCTTGACTTAAAATTTCATAAATTTTTTATTTAATCAATATTTTTTTGTTTTACTTTTTCATCGAATAATAAACATTTCTAATTTCATAGTTCTTTTAGCCTGTCTAGAACTAACTAAATTGCAACGTTTTTGATATACATATATTCAGGATTTTTATTATTTACGTTGATAACTCCTTTGACTATAAGTTAAAAGGCCTTTTTACTGGACTACAGTGTTTAAACGTTTTTGTAACGCCACAATCCGTTTCGGCCTGTATTCAGCTGATATATTTTTCCATTCTTTCTAGTGAGAAGCCGTAAGGTATTTTGTAGTCATTTAATCAAATCAATTAAATTTTATTCCCCAGCTGGCTAGTGATAGTGTGCTAGCCTATATGGTTTGAGGTCTCTTCTTTCCACAGAGACTCTGTGAAAATTGTAGAGTAACCAGCTCCTAATATGACAGGAATTTTGCTTAGGAAATAGGTAAGTATCTTGGCAAAATAATTAGCAACACAAAAATATAAGTTAAAGGAATCAAGCTCACATATCATTATTTTAAAATACCCTAGAACAAAAGTTTATATTTGTCCTATTTTAATGTCGAGCTACTGTAGTTAATGTTGTCTTTTTTACTTAATGCCGAATTTTGGTATAATTGATGATGATTTTGGTACAATTTTATCATTGGTACGGTACAATTTGAACATTTTCAGATTCCAGCACTGGTATAAATGATTAAAACAAGAAAAATAACCACAAATCACTTCTCATTTAACTTTGCTCAAATGAGAGCAGTGTAAGAGAGAAAAAGAGAGAGAGAACTTGTTTATTTGCAAGCATGCAAATACTGCATATGTTGCGTTTGTGGTAAGAAAATGTGTTTTATTTAAAATAGCGTTTTCTTTTAGGAATTTGCTTCAGCATCTAGGCATATTTATTTACCAGGAAAACGCAGTAAAACAGCAGATTATTTTTCATATATGAAATTTTAAAATTTCAAATGTCAAACTACATACAAAAATTGTATTTTGAAATGTAGAGCAATACATGGCGAAAAAGTTCTTATTTTTAATAATGAATTCCATTAAGCATCCTATGTGCTAAGAAGAATTCGGTATACATTTCTTGGCGCTTTGCTGTGTCACTATGTCACGTGCAAGTACATGACATATGTAGTTATGTGTCATTCTGTTGAAACGTTAAGAAAACATTCAGCCTTATTTAAGCGGAAGTTTATGGAATTTATGGTCTAGCTGTCATAACTTATACTAAGTAGTTAAGATGATTTAAAAATAGCGAATTCGCTGTTAAGCATCATTATGGACAGCTAAAAAGTTTAAAGATGAAAAATCAGAGCTTTACTTCTAAAGACTCATAGCGCCAATTTTTGGTGAGATCAGAAGGTTGTCATCTTTTATGGGCTATTAAAACCAGGTAGAACAAGATTTCTGTACCGAACGCAATATATTCAATTTTAGAGAGCAATGAACAGACCACAATATACGACCACTTACGGACCAATGAATTTTCACAATGAAATTTTTTTGCTTCAAATCAAAATTACACAAAAAAATTACAATCGAAATTACAAAAAAAAAAATGCACCCAAAAGTATTTTTATTACTAAAATTCCATCAAACTTTTTAATAAATATCTATTTATTATACGCAAGGCATTTGTGTTGCAGTTTTTATTAACTACTAGCAGTTTCAGTCAAATAATAAATATGTTTTGTTCGAATTTGCCTTTTGTTTTGAAAGTAATACGCACCCAATTTTAAAACTCTTATGCTATAAACACAACTCGGACAAACGACGAATTTTTCGTTCCGAATATTCGTCGACTAAATAAAATACAGTTGCGTTTATAAAAATGCACACAATCAGTGCGTCGACGAAATTCGTTATGCGTAATGAAATTCGCGAGAGGTTTCTATTTCATGTATCGACGAACGGAAAATGACACTCTTCTCCAATTTAGTCGTAAATTGGTGAGGAGTACAGTTTTCCTTTTAAAATTTTTAAGATTTTTAAAGTAACTTTAAATGGTTTTCTTTTTTATTTATAGCATACAATTGTAATAAAGGAGTTTTATTGGGATCATTTTGTTTTAAATTTATATTTTGTTAATATTTTTTCTCTTTTAATTTATGTTTTTTATGTTGAAATATGGTCACACCATTAACTGCTAAATGTAAACAAAAATTATTTATAAATTAATTAACTTATGCAGATTGGTTTAATTTTATCATAATTTAAATAAAAATGCGTAACAATGAAACTATCATTGAGAAAGTGAATAACAACGAATGTTGAAATGATCTGGTAGCAAAGGATATAAAAATGTCACTGCCTAAAATATTGTTCATCCTCATTGTGTTATAGTCGACGAATTTACGCAACGAATTTTTGTCGACAAATTCGTTGTACTTTGCGAAGTTTGTCGTTCATCCCAATTGTGTTTATTCCATTACTTTCATGTATAGTGTTGCTGATATGGTTTGTATATTTACTTTGTATAAATATACCCATCTCTGGGTAATTACTGCCCTACAAGAAATTGATGATTGAAACTAACACATCAAGGCAAATTCATACCAGGTGTAGGCAGTAGAGCAACAACTACAACAAAACAACAACTTTGACACTAGATTAGCAGATATGAAAGAATGTATTTTTGAAAAGACATTAGCAAAAAACGAGAGCAAAAAGCAACCAGCTGGGCTATCAACACCACCTGGTATGAATTCGCCTTGTAACACATGAACAATGAAAACTCATACATACACAAAAATAAAAAAATTAATGTGAGTAGCAGAGTTGATGTTTTTGTAAAATACAACTCTGCTACTGTAATTTGAGTCGTAAATTGTAAAATATATCCGCGTGTTTTTAAAATATTAAAATAAATATGAAATATGAAAAGAAAATAAATGCAAAAAGTAGTTTGGTCCATAAAAAATATAGAATGTGTTAACATGGAGTTGCCAGCATTCTTTCCTTGAAGACCCTTGTGGCTGCGGAAGAGGTAGGGCTGAAATTAAGGACAGCAAATTTCACTCAAGCAATAGTAACTAATTCAAATTTTTACTTTATTATTTTATTCTTCACAGACGACATACATATTTGCATAAGCTAAAATCAACGTCGGGGAACACTGCTGACATCCGCGCAATCTGTTCGGAAGACCTGCTGGAGAAGTACAATGAGGAAGGTAAACGCGCAAAATATGCTTCCGGGAAGCTTATGTGAGTTGATAATCATCCTCGAGGTATATACATACATGGTCCACTTAAAATATTTTATAACTTATATATTTCTTCATATTTCAGATGCTTTACAGTAGCAGGGAGCGATTGAATTTCAAAAAAAGCCTACGAATGGCAGTAGAACGCAGTCATTATTGAGCGAATAAAAATATTTAAATATGTAAAATTATATATTAAATAAATATTTATAAACTAATTTTAAAATGTATTTCAATAAATATAAAAATATTGAATCTGTTTCTGCACAATTTTGCTTAGTCAGCTGTGAGGGGTTTATTTATCTTGTTTGAGTAGTCATCGTTGATTAATTTTTACAGCGTAGTTGATTAGTAAACATCAGTAGAGTGAGCAGTACAGAGATATGCTCATTACTCAAAAGAGTTAATAAGTTCGAGAAAGATGCAAAATCACACGTACACAAATGTTTCCCTCATTTTTGTAACATGCCATTAATAACGTGATGGTAGCTCTGTTCTACGCAATGAGAAAAAATTTCTTATCAGTGACACTCAAATGATTGCTCAATTGGTGGTCACTGTTCTTGTAGGGTGATTACTTGCAGCATAGGTTTTAAACCTATAAAATTCTTTTATTGCGGAGTTTTATAAATTGTGGCAAAAATTTACCGTTTACAAAAACAAAAAGGTGATGCCAAGTTTTCAGTACGTATTAATAAATCGTGAAAATTTAGTATTTTCACTATTATATCACTATTTTCTCTTTTAAATGTAAAATTTTCGGGGGAAAAAAGTATCGTACATTTCAACCAAGATAGTTGCATACCTCCTCCAAAAATTTCAATAAAATTATTTAAGTAGTTTTTACGTGATGCGACCACAAACAGACAAAAATTCGAAAAATTGGTGTTTGTATTCCACATTGATTAGTAGCTACATCAGCCGCAACATTTTAAATAATATTTCTTATATAGATACGATCCTGTTATAGTTTTATTATATGTATGGAATATATTAAATGTGTGCTATCTATTATAAATAAGTCATAATTCCTTTTCGTTGATAGTTCGCAGTCGATTTTATTTCAGAAATTCAAATTAGTAAAATGGGATAAAAAGCAGTTTTATACTAAAAAAGTGATTTCTTTAAAACAAATTAGTTTTGTGTATTCTGCTCACAATGTGAACAGTCTCATTGTGTTTTTTAAAATCTCCCTAAGTCATGTTCAGGTGACCCATTTCACTTTACCGAATTTTCGCTCTCACAACAATTGATTCGTTAAACTATCTCAAGACTCTCTTTTCTGTTTAATTTTTTTTTATTCTTTCATTTTATGTTTTTGTGATTCGTAGCTTCGCGTACCTTATTCTTTGTTATTATTTTATCTTATTTTTGCCAGGTGTTTTTTTTTTATTGCAGTTAATTCATTGTTTTGCAAACACAGTTTGTGGTTAAGTTAACAACAGAGTTGTATTTACAGCTTGTAGATAGTATTACAATTTCATTCGTTTGTATTCTGTATATACATAATTTTGTAGATACAAATAATGGTTTTGGCCGAAAATAAACAAAATTTGAATGGAACAGTTTGAGAAGCATTGTGATAGAGGTTGGTTGTGTTCTTAGCTATTTATTTGTCTTGGATGCTAATAACAGGTCGAATAATAAAATTTGTGGATTTTGTTTATAGAAAAAGTTTTAATATCTTAGCAATATTTAAAAATAAACATATTATATGATTAATTAAACATGATTTATTTGAGATTTGATTTATTATGAATATGGCCCTAAGTACTAACGACAAAATTATATAAAAAATATTTTTTTAAATAATTTTTCATACAAAATTTTTTTAATAAACCGAAAATAATTTTAATAACGTTTGTGTGTCTCCTTCGATTTTTGACTCCTTGACTCAACAAACTACTACTGACTAATAATATTAACATATGACTAACACATATGTACCAACTTAAAAAAAATTTCGATAATCGAACACGACAACAGGAGACAATTTAAAAATTGTCTCGTTCACACAAAAATAAAAATATTTACAGCAATTAAAGGTTTTAACTTGTTTCACATTTAAGTTTAATTCAACAATTATGTAATAAGATTTTTTGTTAAATTAGGAAGTTTTTTTTTTTTTGTTTTAAACAAATATTTAATTGATTCAATTAAAAAATTAATTGAACTTTAATTTAAAACTAATTTCAACCTTTAATTCGTGCAAATTTTTTTCTGTTCGTTGCATCTACAATAAAATAATATCGGCCTAAAGGTCTTAGCTTTACATTACAGATATCCCAACGAACCATCTAGGCTTCCGGAGGCTTCAAATTTTATTGATTGCATCACCAAATTACAAAACTGTACGTCGCCTCCTTTGTTTAATAAATAAGTCTTCTAAAACACGTGCGATTATCTTTGAAATCTTGGATCAAAATTAATTCTCTCTACCTCTGCTGCAGTTGTTTGCAATGATGGAAACATAATTAGCAGTGGCTTCGTTGACCGGCCGTTTTAGCAATATAAAATGCACTATACAACTCACCATAGATAACTAAAATACGAAACTCCTGCCTTAAAAACGCCAACAAAATTAAAACATGGTCGATTACCTCGCACATAGGAATTCCGGAAAACGGAAATGCAGCAGTTTAAGCAAAACACTAAATAACTCATAACTAAATAACTAAATAACTCATAAATCTCTGTTAGAAAGAACATCGCCTCTAGTTTGACAAAATATGCGCTACACAACTGAGAATTATTTAGATCCTTGACGAATGCCAGTTGTTCCTAAGAAATCCAGAAGAAATATCTTTGGATCCCATAAACCATGTAATTATTTGAAAAATTTAACTAAATACAATGTTGAACTATTTTATAGATTCTTAAATTACTTTAATTGTATTATAGCTATTAATCTATACATATAATAAAATAGTAACTTATTTCCGTCTGTCTGTCTGCTTTTAGTTTGTGTTCGTATCATGTAAAAACTAGTGAACGGATTTTAACAAAATTTTTGCATCCTAATTCCAACTTAGGATACTGCTTTTCAGCAAAAATATCTTATTTCCAAGAGAAAGTGGAGAAAAAGCAGTGAAAGTACGAAATTTCCGTTTTAAAGGTACTGCAATTTTCGGTTTAAAACTAGGATATTTTAAACACGGTTGCGCACCTTTTATTTTTTAACGTGGTATATTTAAATAACAGATGGCGCCAGTTGAATAAAATTTGTATTTGATTTGTGTTTTTACTTTGCGGCATTATTATTAAAATAATTTTAAACACCTCTTACGGAGGTTTAAAATAATTTTTAGAATTTTATCCCTTATAGGTAAACAGGAAAAGCAGTAAAAGTACGCTGACTTTTTTACCTCTTTAAAGGTACTGCATACTTTAAGGCATCTTTTATTTGTTTAAGCGGGATATTTTAAACAAGTTTGCGCAACAGATGGCGCTGTTTTCAAGTAATTTCAAAATATGAATTACTTACTGCAAAATAGCCAATTGAATAAAATTTGTATTTGATTTGTATTTTTACTTTCTGGAATCACAATATTATTCAAATATTTTAAACAATTTGGTAGAGTAGACTTCGTTCTCACCAACTGGTGATTGATAATTGAATACAAGTTTTCTTGTATTGCTTTATCTAGGTTTGGTTGGTTAAATAGATGATGCTTAATGCTAATCATTACCTTAAGTAGATTAGATACAAGAGTGCTGATGACGGACGTGGCTGTCTAGAAAATGTGCATTCCGCTCCTGCTGGTGTCTAGAAATTAATTTTACCCAATTTTTCTTTAGTATTATTACCTAATTTGTAATTTAATTAATTCTTTCTTAGAGAAAATAAAAACGAACTTAAGCTAGATTTTTATTCATATTTTGAGTTTTTATGTCATAACCTTTCTAATTTGATGTACGAAATATAACTTTTGCTTGTAGAAAAGGCGAATTCATAACAGGTAAACTCCAGAGCTCAGGTTACTATTTTTTGTCTCCATCTTAAAGTGTCAAAATGTACTAACTAATTTTTTGTTTTGACAGCCTAAAATGATTTATACAAAAACAAAATGTACGTATTTTTATTATAGAGTTGTTACAGAGTTTTTCGCCGCGAGTCTATTTGTTTATTGTGCCATGCTTGTAGAGAAGGAGAAGGACGATTTCTTACTTTCTGAATTGTTATTTGTTGAATATTTTTAAAAATATTAATTACAACGAATATCAATAGCAAATTATAAGAAAAATTACTCGCATCTTAAAGCAAAACTCATTCATACTCTCTAAAATGCTTTTACAACACTCACCTGGTACCGTCTCTCCATTAAAGGTTATTTGCACTGTATGTGTGCCGGGCTCGTGAGGCGTAAAGCTGGCCACAAAACGTTGACCACCCAAAGAGCGCACCGATGATGTAACGCGACCACCATTAACCAATATTTCCAAATTGCCTGAACCAGCTTTAGAGCCATCAATTTCAAACTCTACCGGACGGCCAATGGCACCATTCGGTATATCTTGAACGCGTATAGCGCGGGCACCGGTAACCCCTGTTAAATTACTTTCTATGGGGCGAAAACGTGAGAGCGGACTATAGCCGCCATTGGGAGCTGAAGAAGAACTTTCGGTTAGAATCTGTTGGCTAGATTCTTTGACGGTACGTGTAAAACCGCCAGATTTATCGGTATAAGAATTGTTCGATTGTGACTTGACAGTGATGGCACTGGGTCTAGAATATAATAATTTTTTTTTGTTTTTTTGTTTATTTATATTATTTAAGTTATTAAAGAAAACTTACTTGTAACGTTCGGTATCATCTACGGAGTCCCGGGAACCTCTTCTGTCACTGTGATATTTTTGTTCGTTTAAGGCGAATTTATTATATTGTGTATTACGATGCGTTTCATGGTCAATATCGGGACGGGCATAACTTAAGTCAGTATTCAATTGTGATTCGGTCATATTGGCCAACGATTCAAGAGAATTGTGTGATAGTATATGTTTTGTTTTATTAATGACATCCCAACTATCACGTCTAGCCGAAGCAGGCTTAACCGAAGACACTCGAACATTTGAAGAATGATCTATACGTGGCTCGGGTGAAGCAGTACGTCTCAAACGATCAGCTGTAACATAAAGTGAAGGACTTGCACGTATATTTGTATCAGTGACAAAATTCGAAGTCGATTTATAGCTGGAAGATTTTTCCACAGTACGTGATGATTCATAGCCATTCTGGGAGAGACATAGAAAGAGAGAGCAGTAGAGTTAAATATTTTTTTGAGTTTTTTAAAAGACCCACCCACCTTATTCAAAGTTGTACTAGGACTGATGCGATGTGTAGCCGTTGTTATGTAGGCACTGTTGGGCGAATATCGTTGTACCGGGGAGGCTGACATATGCCTCGGGCTAACACTTAAATTACGTGCAGTAGTTTCATAAGGTATCGAAGTTTTAATTGTCAAGGGACTATGAGTACGTATTTCACTAGATCTTATCTGAGTTTTTAATAAATAAATAAATAAAATTCAAGCCAAAGTATTAATAAAAGTTAGTAATTTTTGTTTTGTATAATTATAACATGCTAATTTAATTTAACTAACACACAAACAAAAACAAATAAAAGTAAAATTATATTAAATTAAAAAAAGAAGAAATTTGTTAGTAAAAATCAAAATTAGTAAAAATTAACAATCCAATGATTTTAATTTAAAAAAATAGAAATAAAAAGTATCAAAAATTACTAAATAAAAAAAACACACAAATCTAAAAAATATACATAGTTTTAGTTACATCATGTGTAGGACTGGACATTATGGGACTCAATCTCGTACTGTACGAAATAGAGCCTCGTGTTGCAGTACTAGTGCGTGTTTGTTGTTGTTGGTGTTGGTGTTGCTGCTCCTGCTGCTGATGATGATATTGGTGATTACCGTATAATTGTCTCTGTACTTGTTCTTCGTACAAGTCTTCACGCTCTTCTCGTGATGGCGCCAGCCTTAAATCACGTTCATTTTTTCGTACACTATACAATTCATTCTCTTTGTCATAGTAGTAATCATTCCTTGTCGAAGAAGCATTTGAGTTTTTCGAATCACGTCTTTGCGTGGTGACGTTATACAAGTCAACTGAGTTAAAGTATTTGGTTGTCGGTGAGTCATTGTATTCACGTTCACGTAATGGTGGTGGTTGTGGTGCTGGTGCTGGCGGTAGCGGTAGCGGTGATGATGTTGCCAATTTTTCCTAAAATGTGTAGATGAATATGTTTTTGTTTGTTTTGTTCTTGGGTTGTTGGTTGGTTTGTTTGTTGGTGGTTAAATTAAAAAAAAAATACACAATTCCCAATTGCCATAATTATGATTCTGATGGTGATAAGTGTCATTGATAATTTTGTTTTGTGGAGTTGTGTGGATTTGTGGAATTTTTATATGGTTTTTTTTCTGATCAAAAGATTATAAGTGTGTTTCTACATATACATATAAAATTAGTAACTAAAATTAAAATAAAATAAAAAATAAAATAAAAAGCAAAAGCAAAAGCAAAGGAAAATAAGTTTTAATTTGAAAGTTTGCCATCAGCGTCAAAATATTTATTTAAAACACTCGTAATATACAAATGTTTTAATGAAACTATTGTATGCAAATAAAGTAACATAAAATGAAAATGAATTTGTTTGGAATTTAAAAATAGGATTATTTGCTTTAAGGATGGAAATGGCCTATTACCTCACAACCTCACTAAATATTTCAAAATATTAACTTATCTATTTTTAACATTTATTTATTCTTGTTTAAAAAGGAAATTTCGACTTATTTCTGTATCAACCAATTTTATTTTTATGACAAACGGTGCAAAGCCACTAGAGTATTAATTTAATCGGATTTTGATTTTATTCGAGCAAATAATTATTCGATTTTCAATTTAAATTTTCTTCGGTTATTCGTTTATGGTTTTTAAAATTACTCGAACAACTCGAATTAATCGCACATATTTAAAAAATTTTTATCCAATGAGAAAAGACAATCATAGAAAATTTATTAATAATATCGGGTGGTTAAATTTTAAGGGCCGATGTTAAATGTTAACCACACCTAAACGTCAAGTTTTTTTCTGCATTTAATTCAACATTTCTCAATTTCAGGCTAACTCAATTTGAACAATGGAAAGATACACAATCGAGCAATGGTTAGAATGGTGGCAAGAAAATGGCAACGTTGAATGATCAACTTTCGAAGAAAATCAACTTCAGTGATGAGTGATAAGTAAAATTGCCGCTTTTGGACGAATGACAATTAAAGAGTGATCATTGTAAAACCAATGCACCAATAAAGAGTGACTGTTTGGTGCGGTTTACGGGCTGGAGGCATCATCGGGCCGTATTTTTTCCAAAATGAGGCCGGTTAGGCAGTTACTGTGAATGGTGTTCGCTATAGAACTTTTTATGGCCGAAATTTAAAGATATGGATGTTGACAATATGTGGTTTCAATAGGACGGTACCACTTGCCACACAGCTAACGAAACAACAGCTCTTTTGCGCGACAAATTTAATGGCCGTGTTAACTCACGTGGTGGTAATGTCAATTGGCCGCCAAGATCATGTGATTTGATACCGTTGGATTTCTTTATTTGGGGTTATTTGAAAAAAGGTGTACGTCGATAAGCCAGCAACAATTCAAGAGCTAAAGGATGAGATAATTCGGCATAGAACCCTAATTATGCCTCAGCGTCATCGAGCATAGGATCGAGGTGTGCCGCCGAGGTCGCAGCGGCCATTTGGCCGATATTTTGTTCCCCACATAATTGAACCATACCAGTATTATCCAAATAAAAAGAAATGACAATAATTTCCTAAATAATTTGTGTTTTATTCAAAATCAACATCAGCCCTTACAAATTTAACCACTCTTTATATTTTATTAATAACAAATTGTAGATTATCGGGTATGTTCTGTAATCCGAAACCGAGTGAAATTGTATTCGAATAAATGTTTAAACAATAATATAACTTAGATGCGCCTATTATTGTAAAACATAAGCAATCAAGGAAGTTATGTGAATGGTCTTTAATCAAATGTATAAAAAATAATATCAAAATGTTGTAAGATTTAAAAGTTATGACAATTTAAAATTTCAATTTTACTCGGTTTCGGATTACAGAACATGCACGTATTTTTAAAAATGTTTTATTACCTGGAATGTTTTAGTTTTAAAATTATTTTTATTTCATATTTGTGTATTGGATATACGCAGAACAAATCTTTAGCATTAATAATATGAACTGATTTCAAAGCTTTTCAGTAATATAAAGTATGAATTTAGTGCCCCAGTAGAGTAGTATGCTAGTCTATCAGTCTTGGGGTTGTGGGTTCGATTCCCCAAATGCGTTTCACCACAAAGAATCTTTGTTAGTAAGCCCAATAACTAAGTTAGAATTTAATTTGTAATTGTATTGTGACATTAAAAAAACAAATATGAATTATTTCATAAATAGTATTTTTTTATCTATTAAACACTACCAAGAAGATTTGAATTGTGTAGCATATAAATAGTAAAAATTTAAAAAATGTTTAAAAATGATGTTCATAAACTTAACGCAAAATGTTTGGAACAAAAATAATATTTGGTTTATGAAAAAAAATTATGGGTTATATATACTATTTCTTCTGTGTATATTTACTAAAAATGTCTAGTTCGAAGTTATTCTTAAATAGACAAATAAGAAGTAAAAAATTAATTTTAGTCGATTTGTCGATTAACCAATATAACTTATTCGAGTTATTTTTTTAATCAAAATTTTGTAATTTTTCGTACTCGAACGATTAATCGACTTCAAATTCTACGATTAGTCGAGCGATGATGTTTTGGTCATATAACGGACGTTATTTGGTTTTATAATTTTAAAACTTTAGATGATAAAGTTCTTTAACGCCTACGATACAAATCAGGGCCCAAACTACGGCGTTCGATATCGTTCGAAATCTAATGGTAATTGTGATTAAATAGTCAGGTACAATAAAGTTAAGATGGTCTTCAACTCTTCAGTCAGGAAAGCGTAGAGGCGCGATGCTTAAACCGATAAACTTAATATGTAAGGTGTGTCTGTTTTGTATTCTTTAATGTGTTATGTTTAAGTTAGAATATGTTACGTTTAAGGGTAAGAGTTCCAAAGGCATTCAGATAATGTAAGTTCAATGAAATCGACAACAAACACTTAGATATAGCAGTTAGATTCTAGCATATATGGTACATAGTTGTTACTAACCCATACATTTCTTAAATTTGAACCTTGTTTGTTGTTGTTGTATTTCTTATATTTCTTGGATTTTAATTTTTGTTTTTCAAATAAAATTATCAGCTACCAAATTATTCTGGAAATGAAAAGATTTAAAACCATTGCCACATAATGAATATGGACGCCATGGGGACTGAACAATAAACTGAATGTCAACGCTTTTAGTGGACAGCCCGAAATCACAGCGAAATAGAAAGGGAAACTCAAAAAGAAAGTCAAATAATTCCCCAACTAATGTCAAGAAATGTAAAAAATTTTAAAAACAAATTCTCAATAAAACGCCATAAATTATTGACAAACATTAATCTCAATTAAAAAAGAACTTTACAGATAATAAACGATTATGTGTCTCTTTCAAAAAAAAAAAAATCCATTAAAAGCAGGAAAATTAATCTTTAGTTTAACATGCATTAAAAGTCAACCAAAGAAAATTAAGAATGAAAGAAAATTACGAAAATAATATTAAAATTAATTTACATGAATTTCTGCAACCATTTAAACATTAACATGCAACACGCAAATCCAATTAACTACTCGTACACACATATTTTATACAAGCAACTACATACATATTTATACAACCAACTTATTACCCGGGAAAACAATCTAAACAACATTATTTTGCATTGGTTACCATTCATTCCTTCAACTTCATTTGTGCTCGTATTTACATAACGTACAACTTGTGTATAAGCGTTCAAACTTACCTCACTTTCCCTTTTGTAATAACTAGAACTTGTGCGATAATCCGTGGTATCCTGCTTGGGTGAATATTGTGGAGAATACGAACGTTGACGTTCATGGGTGCCAATGTTTGTGGTTGTCGTTGTTGTACCAGATGATGCTGCCGTAGCTGTATTGTGATTGTGATTAAGTAAATCTCTGCGGGATAGCGAAGATGTGGCTGCATTACGATAATCATTGTGTCTGGTGGATGTTGTTGAGGTGTAGTGCATTGAGGGACTCTCAGAACGATGTTTGTTATCGTGCAGCGGACTGCTGCGTGTCTTGCCCGAACGTCCCTTAGTGCCAACACGCATAATGAATGGTGAACCCTTGACATCGTAGCCATTGAAATACACATAAACACGATATTTGCCATTTTGGCGTGGCATAAAGGTGACGCGATATTTATTATCAACAATTTTTTCAATCGAACAAACTAATGACCGTTTGTCGTGGACAATATCAACGTGCAGTTCACCATTAACACCCACACCGCGGGCATCTACCTCAAAGGAATGAGCTCTCAGAGGCATAGCTCCATCTAGGCCATGCACCGAAACGCCAGAAGCATCAAACACGGAACAGGTAAAGGGTCCACCTTGTATATGACGTCCCTGATAGGTGATGGCGATTTCCCATATACCCGCCTCATCTGGTTTGAATATGGCACTGTGACCCTCATCGACTTTTTTCAAAGGACAATTGTGTGATATACCCGTGGGAGAAACAGCTGTAACGAGTATATCTTCTGTTTTGGGAGCACCAGTAGCATTAACCAACACCTCTACCAAACTGCCTAGAGCACAGGGAGCCATACCGGGAGGTGCGACTTGAATAAAACGTGGCAAAACACGGAAGAAATGGCCACCCAAACTGTCGTCACCAATTTCCACAACAATTTCGTGCATGCCGTATTTATCAGGTACATAAACACCTTCACCGTGGGCATTTAGTTTTATGTTTTGAGCATTACCCGAGGGTGACACCACCAACGCTCTAACACTGCTTAAGCTAATGTCACGTGTTAGAATTTCTACACGGAAATGGGTCTGAAAGAGGAATATAATGATTGAATTCAAGTTATTAAGTCTTTTAAAAAATGTATTTTCGTTCTCACCTGTTCTCCCACCCTACCGGAAGTACTTTCCAAAAATACATTAATCATATCAGAAAGAGGTGGTCGCGGTGGCACCCATTGTAAATGGGCGGCATAAGCCATTATGCCTAAATGTTCTACTTCAGGATTGGCCATATCTTTAGCGGTCAAGACCGGTTGAACACCTAATTTGGCACCCGCATCTATAGCTTTGCGTACATTATTTTCATAATGAAAAGGGTCAGTGCTAAGTTTTTCGGGGGCTGGAGCCGGACCTCCCAAACCCTTTATAATTTCACACATAACACGTCCATCATTCCAGTCGGTCTAATTAAAAATTTAAATTTTTGTTAGCAAATATATTCACTCAAAGTAAAAGTATAACTCACCGTAAAGTTTTTCACCGGCTCCCTGACTTGTGTATTAACCCATTTCATGGTGGCATTGTAACCCGGTCCACCCGGCTTCATAAAGTATGACAGATAGGTCATACCCGACAATTCATCCAACCAGGGAGAGGCCAAATATTCCGGCTCCAATACCTTGGGCACCCCAAATTCACTTTGTGCCAAATTCATGGCATGCGTACAATTACGTACACTCTGACTAGGATCCATTGAACGCCAGTGTGGATACAAGCCTGGCTTACAATAATCCAATAAGGCAGCCAAGTTAACGCCACTATTCCAATCGGTGGTTAAGTTGTTTATCTTACAATCGGGCAGCGCTGCTTGAAGCCAGGCCAACATTAATTTACGTGGCGGGAATTTACTGCGACCAATTTGATAGCGTACAATCAAGGACCATATAAGACCCAGGATTAATTTAACATTGCCATTAACAATATCCACATTGCCAATATTCACCAATTTTATGTGATCTTTTTCTATGGCATTCAATGCTGTTGTGGCATTTTCCAAATAATGATGTTGATTTGCGGGACGTCGATTCCAGGAAGGTTTCAAGGGTCGTGTCTGCAAACTTTCCACCAGAGCGCAGAGGCATGTGCCATCACAAAAATCAGTAGCCCAATCATGGACCTAAAAAAATGAGAAAAGTATGAAATTTCGTTTACTTCAATGGGATTTTTTTATAACTAAAAAGAGCCGTTTAACGTTACAGAGCGCTGCAGATTTACCGATTTAATAGTAAATTTAATTTTTGCAATAAATAATATTTTTCACTTAAAAATTTTAATAATAGAAATGGAATTTCTTTAAAAAAAAGTAAAAATGGTATTTTTAGTATTTTTTCTTATTTAAAAAGGCAATTAAAAATATGAAATAAAAAAAATTATTAGAGAGATTACACACTGCAACACGGAAAAAAATAACATTATATGGACACCACTACGTGATAAAAGACCAAAAAAAAAGATCCCTGTCTCCCAGTTTTGCCCAAAGTACTCCAGGTTTTTTTTTTATGGGCCCTCAAAGATTTGGAGCCTCGATGTCATTTTTGCAAAAAAATGATCATTTACTCAAGCTCATATTTTGCAAAACGTTTGGAATTTTGATATACTCTCTGAGGCAAAGTTGTAGCTCTTGTCACAAAGAACAAAAATTGTTAACATATAAAATCAAAAAAAACTTAATATTCAAGGTCAAATCGCAAAAAACTTTAAAAAATTCAATTTTTTTTTACCTTTTTTCCCCTGTTCAGGTCCATAGGTAGCAAACCGTTCAAAATTCAAGGAAACAATCAACTACAAAAATGAATCTAAGATCTCAATAAACAACTTTCTAGAACATATGAACTTCCTAAGAATGATTCTTAACACCGTTTAGGTAGCGCTTATGTAGCCGCAAAAGTGAAAAATTCTCAGAGCATATATGTAAGTTCAGAGCGACATATCTGAGTTATCAGGAACCAGACTAGGTGAATTGACTAGGATCCACATATAGATTGGCTTTATTGTATGGACGAGTGGGGCGATGTTAAAACGGAATCACTAGACTCTAGTTGAAAGCTTCTACTGGGCAAGCTGCCACGTAAACCAACCAGTACAGATGTGACATAGTTTTCAAATGACTTAATTTTTATTTTTTATGTATGTATTTGCTAAGCCGAAGATTAAATAATTATCAAAAACGACAAACATTTTGATGACGTATTTTCCAAAACTAATGCCAGTCATCCTTTAAAATTAAATTGTTTTCGGAATCCTACTTCGTATACAATTAATAATGTTCCCTATGTGATTTGTGAGAAGCGCAAAATTGGCTTACCCTAGTAATTGTTATAATAATAAAATATATATGTATGTATATTATGAAAGTATTTTTTATATATTATACAAGAATTTGTGTGTAAAATAAACATACAAATGTTGTATGTGTATGCGGTTTGACTTTATTCGCACAGAATTTCTTCAACGTGATATGAATAATAATTTTTTGTTAATACCCAGCCAGCATTTTTTTTACATTGCCAACGGTGTCACATCACATGGCGGCCAATGGACATCGCCACTACTTGAGATAACACGGCCATTGAATTTGTTGCGCAAAAGATACACTATTGAGCGTTGCTCGATATGAGCGATGACTCAATGAGTTCATAAATTTTTATTTTTTTTTAATTAACCCGTAAAATTAGGTTCTAATAATTATTGAAAAACTAAGTACAAAACTTCAAAACAACCGAATATTATTTTTTTGTTTTTAATCATGCTGAGTGGTTAGATGTGAGCACACTTATCATAATTTGGTTACTAATAATATGTTATGATTTTAACTACAATATTATTTTGAAATATAAATAAAACTTTGGTTGTGGTTTGAAAATTTTATTACTCAAACCCACCATGTTGCAACATTTAATGATTAAATAGCAACACAAACTTGTTCATCGTGACCATAGTAACGATTAAAACTATAAGTTCTTTATCGTAACTATATGTGACCCGGCCTATGAAAAGCTGGCTTATAACTAAAAAAAAAATTTCCACTTTTTTTTTTGGTTCCGATAGTTTTGAGACACTCTTTCACGTGGTGAAAACTAAAAAGTCCTAACTTGCTTAGAAGTTATGGTAAGTCAAAGTCGATTTGGGTTTTTGTTTTTTGGGATAAAATCCCCAAAAACCTGACAACGTCTGGTGAGAAACTTTTTTGTGCTTTGCATTGAAAAAAACATCGCTCTTTATATACACACACACGAACTTATCTCATTTATGCTCTTTTGCATTTTTTTGGTTGCCTTTTGGGCATGACTGTTCATAAGGCAAAAGAAAAACTACTAAGAAACTGACGAAATGCATTGTTTATCTTTAACAGCTAATTTTTCAAAATTTTGTTTTTGAGTCATAAGCCACCTTTTCATAGACTGGGTCACATATATTGTTACAGAGAACATAAGATGGTTCTTGTGGCCATAACATAACCATATTTTTACTTTGCGTGATCGATTATAATTTTTAAAAATATCACACTTGTTTCTCTAAAGAGAGCCATTCAAAATCTTTTCTTTTACAATTTTTGCAAGAATTCCATGTACAGTGAGTGGTCTTATCTTTTTTTAGGGTTCCGTACACAAAGTGTAAAAATGTAACCCTATTGTTTTCGCTAAAAAATCTGTCCGTCTGTCCGTCTATCAGCGCCTTTTGTCTCTCGAACCGTAACAGGAGGACTCTTGAAATTTTCACAGAAGGTGTATAACTGTAGCCGCTATAGCAACAAATAATAAAACTTATAGGGTGTTCCGATAGAGAGTTTTTATTCACGAATGTGTGTTTATTACTTGAACTGTAGGAGGCATACCCTAAAAATTTACAAACAGTAATTAAAACCTAGTTCGCTATATGCACAATTCTAAAAAAATAAACCTAAAAATTAAAGAGTGTTCCGATAGTGGTGTGATTTGCATGTATAAAGCCTAAGTTTTGAACCATAATAGGTAGACTCTTTAAATTTTCACAGAAGGTGTATAACTGTGGCCACTATAGCAATAAATACTAAAACTTATCGGGTGTTCCGAAAATGAGGTGTTATTTGCCTTTATGTCTTTATTTCTTGAGCTATAGGAGGCAACCACTTACAATTTGCAGACAGTAATTAAATCTATATGTTCGCTTTCTAAACAAGTATATAAAATTAAACCTTAAAATTGAAGGGTGTTCCGAGAGTGTCGTGCTTTGCGAGTATATGGCCTAAGTTTTGAAGTAAGTAGACTCTTAAAGTTTTTACAGGAGGTTTATTACTATGGAAAATATAACAAATAATAAAAATTAAAGGGTGTTCCGACAGTGACGTGATTCTCATGTATAGCTCCTTATTTCTTTAACCCTAATAGGTAGACTCTTAAAATTTTGTACAGGAGATATGTTGCCACGACCGACATGACAATTACTACAAATTATAGGGTGTTCCGACAATGACATGTTTTTCACGTATAGTGAGTTATTTTTTTAATCGTAATAGGTAAACTATTGATATATTCAGAGGAGAAGAATTTCCATGGCCGTTATAACAAATAACAAAATTAAAGGGTGTTTCGACAAAGACATGATTTTTACTTAAATAGCCTTATTTTTTGAACCGTAATAGGTAGACTCTTGAATTGTTTACAGTAGATTTTGTACTTCGGCCGCTGTAACAATTAATAATTACTAAAGGGTGATCCGTCAGTGACATGTTTTTCACATATATTACCTTACTTTTTGAACCGCAATAGGTAGGCCTGATATTTTACAGAAAGTGAATTACCATGGCCGTTATAACAATTCCTAAAATTAAAAGGGTGTTCCAATAGCGATGCTATTTTCGCGAATATGACTTTGATTTTATAAATAAAGGGTTCCCTATAAGACATGAAAAAGTTAACAACTTGAGTTTTTAAGGGCGTACTAAACATAGTACGGAACCCTACGTGTGTGAGACTAACTCGCGCTTGACTGATTTATTAAATTTTGAGTTGATTTTCTTTAGTGGAACAAGTGCGATATGTATTAAATTTTAGGTCCTAAAATTTATCAAAAAAACAAAAAAAAATCAGAAAACTGAAAGTAAAATTGCGGAGGAATTAAAAAGAATGATACATAGGAATACAAATTTTTCATTGAAGTTTCATTGGATATTTGATCAGATGTCTGTTAAAATATTTGTACGAATAGCCTACAAGAAACAAATCCGCAATTCCTTTAGGCTAATAAAACATAATTTCTCATACTTATTACTTAACAATTCTTGTAAAGATTTCTAAAGTAAACAGCGCATAGAAAATCAGTATTTCCACCATATGTCTGTCATAAGTCAAATAAACTACCTCATGCATATTAGAATCAGACTTCTGCTAGCATTCGTATATGATTATTTACGTAAGACATCTGCGAGAATCCTATAGATGTTTCTGCCAGATGTCATAATATGCATGTCGTACACATTTGTTGGCTGGGTGGTTTTACAAAACAAATATTTTTGCATAAAATTCTTATAAAAGTTTATTAAATATTTACATATACATATGTGGGTAATTGTTTTCATATGTATGTATTCTCATGCGTATGCATTTATTGACGCAACTTAAATTTGTATAATTATGCCCAAATAGTAAATGATTAAAATATTAAGCAAAATAATTTGTTTCAATAAAAGCATACTCATACATACATACATACATATGTATGTAAATAATGCAAGATATATAATTTTAAAGACTAAGCAAAACAAATGAATATTCATATGTGAGTAATTAATATTTTATCCTAATTATTTATATTGGTAGAAGCGATCTATTGCTGCAGGTGTATTTTAGCACGAAGAAAATTGTAAAGCAAAAATTTAAATTTCTTTTATAAGAGTTTTTTAGGTTTCATAAAAATGATAAACAAGACTTTAAAGATGTTTTCTCATCTACAGATTTAAGCATTATCTATCTATCTATCTATATTCATAAATGAGTTTGTTTGTTTGTTTTTACAATTGTTTGTCTGAAAACTATAGCTGGCTTCACTAGTGGACCGATCTTCCTGAAATGTTAACACTTCGTTCCTAGTATTCTGGTGAGTAAACTACGCTATATTAAATTTTGGATATTGAAAGTGGGCGGGGCACTTCCCATAATCTATATGTTTTTGTTAGATTTATTTCAACAACTAAATTCAATTAACAAAGAAAAAGTATTTTTTACATGAATAAGCTGAAAGTAAAATCATTACCTAGTAGGGATAAAAATATGATACCAATAATAAGTCGTTTCAAGTATGTGATGGAAAAGCAATTAGTGCAAAGAAATTTATCATCGTCAATGGTCTTCAACAGGGAATGGTAAATGCGGCAATACTGTTTAACTTATTTGTTCACGAGCTCTTAAACCAAGTAGACTGAATTTGCTGATGATATTATAATTTATCACTCTGATGATAAAATTGAATAAATTAATGATAAGTTGCAAAAGTATTTTTATATTATTGAAAAATATACACTAGATTGGCAAATGAAAATTAACCTCAATAAATGCGAAACAATACTTTTCCGTCCACCGGTAGGAAAATGCAACAGCAACATTAGACGTAACTGGAAATCCTTTAATATTAAAGCTATAAATAACGTTCCTATACCAAATAAACAAATCGTTAAGTATCTTGGTATACATCTGGATAAGTTCCTATATTTTAACGATCACATTAATCTTCAACTTAAAAAAGCCAGGAACGCCTTTTTATATATAAACATTTATTCTTTTCAAAATAACTGAATATAAAAGTTAAAATAATTATGTATCAGTCTTTAATTAGGCCCATACTAACATACGGTTGCCAAGTTTGGTACAACATATCCCCATCTTGTATGGAAAAAATGAGACTATTCGAAAGAAAATGTCTTAGAAGCTGTACTTCATTTCACAAATCCGCAAGTAGCAATTATAAAAAATACATATCTAACCAAAGATTGTATAACGAAGCAAAAGTTAGTAGAATTGACATTTTTATTATCCACTTAATAAGAAATCACATTTTAAAAAGCACTGAATGTTACGAAAATAATTTAATTTTGGCACCCTATTACGCTAGTGATGATTACATATCAAAAACACTTCAAGAGGGATACGTCCCACCAGAAGCCTTAATTTTTCTAGATAGACATGGATATATTCAAAACGAAACTGGCATACCTATAGTTTATCACATCTATAGATGAGCTAATATAAAAACAATTACAAGTAAACAATTAACAACAGAAAATAGTAGATTTGATACTAGTGTAAACCTATTAGATAAAAACATCAAACCTAGCCTATATAATAGAAAATATTGGTGGCTCACCGAATAATTTCTTTATTTTTAATCCTGAATATTTCTTTCATTTTCTAAATAATATAATGGGATTTTTTAGAATTTTTTTCACGCAGTTAAACTAATAATTAATATTATCGAAAATTATAATTGTACAATAATACTTGATGGACTTGGTTGCCCTTTTTAAGGGACAGTATATTATATTATTACATTTATACATACTATTGTTTATTTATAGTTAAATAAATTTTGATTAAATAAACAAATTATAAAAAAAATATGATACCAGATTTTATATAAGTAAAGTAATTTTTAACACTGCCCCTCAAATCTGATTTCATATTAAAAAAATAAGTTTAATTTAAATTTGTTTTAATCCACACAACAATGCACTTGTTGTGCTTTGGTGTCACTGAGACCTTTGTTAAAACGTCTGCTGGCATATCATCAGTTCTCAAGTATTTTACTTTGACTTCTCCATTTTCAATTGAATCAAGAATTAAATGGTGACGGATATCAAAATGCTCGGTCCTATTATGAAATATCGTATTGTGGCATAATTTTTCTGCACTCTGATTATCATTAAAGATACAAATTGAATTGTTGGTATCTAGTATTTCTTTTGTAAATCGCAATGTACTCAGCTTCAGTACTAGATACAGCTACAGTCTTTTGCTTTCGGAATTCCCAGCTGATTGATCCATTTGAAAATGTAAACGTATATCCTGCGTATGATTTTCGATCATCAACGTTTAAACCCCAGTCTGCATCAGCATATCCTTCTATTGGTTTATTATTTGTTGAGTATACAAGTCCCGTATTTTGGGTATGCTTCAAGTAACGAAGTACTCTTTTAGCTGCTATCCAGTGTCCTGTTCCATAATTCGTGTTAAGTTGGCTCAAAATGCTTACGATGTGCATTTTCATATCAGGTCTGGTGTAAACAGCAAGATACATAAGAGACCCGATCAAATTATGGTATGGTAACTTTTCTGCTGGACTTCGTTCATTTTCATCTTTTGGACACATTTCTTTACAAAGTTTTTCACTTACATTTATTGGCGTATTCACAGGTTTGCATTCTTCCATTCCAAATCGTTCCAACAGTTTTTTGTTTGAGATCTTGAATGAACTCTACTCCTAAAATAAATCTAAGTGGGCCTAAGTCCTTCATTTCGAAAGTTTTTGTTAATTCTTCTTTTATATTTCTAATCATGTTTTGGTTATTTGATGCTACAATTAAATCGTCGACATAAATTACGATTAAGGTGACATCCGTGCCATTTTTGTGCATGTATATACATAGATCACATTGTGATCCAATCATATTCATTTTCTTAAGTTTTCTATTTAGCTTTTCGTACCACAATCTTCCAGATTGCTTCAGGCCGTAAATAGCCTTTTTCAAAGGACATACTTTATTTTCATATTTTGAGGCTTCGTTTAAGTGTAAGACTCGGTGTAGGTCATTAGGCATTTCGATGTAGATTTCTTTCTCTATGACATCGTTTAAATAAGCTCCAACAAACGTAAAACGTAAACACTGGCTGAATTGAAAATTTAGACGTACGCAAGTAATCCCCTTATTAATGTGGAATGGTGGGCATGGTCCCTTACATAAAAAGTTAATCCTTATCATAGCATTACAACTGCAGATTTGTGGAACAAGATTAACGTGAGTACCTGCCATACTCGGCCTAACCTCACGGTGGACTTACCACCGAGTGAAACTTAGGCGTAGACTAGCGCCCCCATTGTGTATTATAACAACACTTTACGATTTCCACCAATCGCTTTTTGTGTGTGATACAGTCACAATGAGTAGGAATTTATATAATATGGCAAGCCTTTCCAAGGCAAGCCTAGATCCATATTATAACCTCTTGCTTAGGGGTTTGGATACTATCCAAACTCCGTCTGTTGAGAGTGCAACAGCACACTTGATCGACCTTGCACCTTACCTACTTAATCGATCTTAAACCACAGCCACCACGTGTACCCCCGAAGGGGACCTCATCAATAACCGGTCACAGAGAGGATAGGCTCTCTGTGGGGCCACCGATTCCCGTGGTACCAGTCCTTTGGGCACTGGTCGGGCCTCGAAGAGGACCCGTGTTATAAAACAACAGACCTTTTCTTCCAGATTTAGGCTCTAGGAACCCTAGGGTCTGGTGCCCCCATTTTCCCCGAGTGGACCGCGTCAAAGCATTTGCCATATTCCTGCAGTGACAATTGGAACCCCCGGGGGTACAACTGCAGATATGTTACACAGCGCGCGATGCAATCAATTTACTGAGAAAAAAATTTGGTGAACGAACAATTTCAAGAAATGGTACTGTAAACTAGCCGCCTCGTTTATTTGATTTGACGCCATTATATTATTTTCTCTGCGGATTAACCAGAAAGGATCGAGCACTAGGAAGCGAATACTCGACGTTTATTGCCAAAATACAGATTGATGTACTATAAAGGTTGTATGAAAATTAGAGACTGCCACTATAATAAAGCCACTTGGATATTGGATATTAACGTCACTTCGTGGGTGTCCTGCCATTATTTTGTTTGAGTTTGCCTTGAAAGCAATCCACACCAATTTTTAAGACTCTTACTTTATAGTGCTTCAGTTATGATTTATCTATTTCCATTATATAGAGGTACCCATCCCTGGGTAAAACTCTACAGTTTATATAGTGTTTAAAATATCCCGCTTTCAAAAATAAAGGATGCTGTGAAGTTTTCAGTACCTTGAAATCATTAAAATTACGTACTTTCACTACATTTTTCAGTTATCCCTTTGAAATCAGATATTTTTGCGAAAAAAAATCGATATTTCAATCAATATACTGAGGTACCACCTCACAAAATTTTATTAAAATTCATCCAGTAGTTTTTGCGTGATGCGAACTCAGACAGAAAAATAGCTGTTTTGTATTCCACTTCGATTACTAACTGCACCACTAATAAAATTTCCAAAAAAATGTACAAAAATGGTCCTGTTTTATATTTTTATTATATCGCACCCTAAATACAAAAGGGTCACAACT
The DNA here is from genome assembly GCA_949628195.1 of Phasia obesa. Classification (NCBI taxonomy): domain Eukaryota; kingdom Metazoa; phylum Arthropoda; class Insecta; order Diptera; family Tachinidae; genus Phasia; species Phasia obesa. The sequence goes on along the minus strand of OX451219.1, from coordinate 114,393,409 downwards.
CGAAATTTTCCAAAACCGACTTTTTTCCATAAATTAATTCAGAGTACATATCTCCAACTACTGGAAAAATTTCATTCACATCACATATCTTCTTTAACTGGGAAAATACAGTTAAGAGTGTTGCTTCTGCACACAAACTGTTTTTTGTCTCTCCTGAAAATTTTAGTATTTTGAGATGTGACCCCTTTGTATTTAGGGTGTGATATGTATAGATAAAGCAGCGACCGTATAAGGTTATAAGTTAAGGTTATAAGGTTATAAGTTTAATTAAAAATTGCATTTTAATGATTACATTTTCATTTTTTGCTTTTCAATTTTTATTTTTTTGCATAATATGGGTAATTCCATGTCAAATCAGCCAAAAAAAATTATTTTCAAATTTACCACTACCGATTTTATTGAAACTTTCTTTATTTATATTCTATGACTTTCTGAAGCCAAATATAATTTAAAAAAATTCTATCTCAAAACAAAATATTTCAAGACAAAGTGGCGGGCACAGCTAGTATTTGATAAAATTATTAAAAAATATTTGATAAAATTTTTACAAAAACTGTAGAAAAAATTTTTTGAAAAATTTTACAAAAAGCCTTCCATAAAATTTTTACAAAAAATTTTCGATAAAATTTTCACAAAAAATTTTTGATAAAATTTTTGCAAAAAATTTTCGATAAAATTTTTACAAAAAATTTTCGATAAAATTTTTACAAAAAATTTTCGATAAAATTTTTACAAAAAATTTTCGATAAAATTTTTACAAAAAATTTTTGATAAAATTTTACAAAAAATTTTCGATAAAATTTTCACAAAAAATTTTCGATAAAATTTTCACAAAAAATTTTCGATAAAATTTTCACAAAAAATTTTCGATAAAATTTTCACAAAAAATTTTCGATAAAATTTTCACAAAAAATTTTCGATAAAATTTTCACAAAAAATTTTCGATAAAATTTTCACAAAAAATTTTCGATAAAATTTTTACAAAAAATTTTCGATAAAATTTTTACAAAAAATTTTCGATAAAATTTTTACAAAAAATTTTCGATAAAATTTTTACAAAAAATTTTCGATAAAATTTTTACAAAAAATTTTCGATAAAATTTTTACAAAAAATTTTCGATAAAATTTTTACAAAAAATTTTCGATAAAATTATTACAAAAAATTTTCGATAAAATTTTTACAAAAAATTTTCGATAAAATTTTTACAAAAAATTTTCGATAAAATTTTTACAAAAAATTTTCGATAAAATTTTTACAAAAAATTTTCGATAAAATTTTTACAAAAAATTTTCGATAAAATTTTTACAAAAAATTTTCGATAAAATTTTTACAAAAAATTTTCGATAAAATTTTTACAAAAAATTTTCGATAAAATTTTTACAAAAAATTTTCGATAAAATTTTTACAAAAAATTTTCGATAAAATTTTTACAAAAAATTTTCGATAAAATTTTTACAAAAAATTTTCGATAAAATTTTTACAAAAAATTTTCGATAAAATTTTTACAAAAAATTTTCGATAAAATTTTTACAAAAAATTTTCGATAAAATTTTTACAAAAAATTTTCGATAAAATTTTTACAAAAAATTTTCGATAAAATTTTTACAAAAAATTTTCGATAAAATTTTTACAAAAAATTTTCGATAAAATTTTTACAAAAAATTTTCGATAAAATTTTTACAAAAAATTTTCGATAAAATTTTTACAAAAAATTTTCGATAAAATTTTTACAAAAAATTTTCGATAAAATTTTTACAAAAAATTTTCGATAAAATTTTTACAAAAAATTTTCGATAAAATTTTTACAAAAAATTTTCGATAAAATTTTTACAAAAAATTTTTGATAAAACTTTTACGAAAAATTTTCGATAAAACTTTTACGAAAAATTTTCGATAAAACTTTTACGAAAAATTTTCGATAAAACTTTTACGAAAAATTTTCGATAAAACTTTTACGAAAAATTTTCGATAAAACTTTTACGAAAAATTTTCGATAAAACTTTTACGAAAAATTTTCGATAAAACTTTTACGAAAAATTTTCGATAAAACTTTTACGAAAAATTTTTGATAAAATTTTTCAAAAAATTTTTGATAAAATTTTTACAAAAAATTTTTGATAAAATTTTTACAAAAAATTTTTGATAAAATTTTTACAAAAAATTTTTGATAAAATTTTTACAAAAAATTTTTGATAAAATTTTTACAAAAAATTTCTGATAAAATTTTTACAAAAAATTTCTGATAAAATTTTTACAAAAAATTTTTGATAAAATTTTTACAAAAAAATTTCGGTAAAATTTTTACAAAAAATTTTCGATAAAATTTTCACAAAAAATTTTCGATAAAATTTTCACAAAAAATTTTCGATAAAATTTTTACAAAAAATTTTCGATAAAATTTTTACAAAAAATTTTCCACAAAATTTTTACAAAAAATTTTCGATAAAATTTTTACAAAAAATTTTCGATAAAATTTTTACAAAAAATTTTTGATAAAACTTTTACGAAAAATTTTCGATAAAACTTTTACGAAAAATTTTCGATAAAACTTTTACGAAAAATTTTCGATAAAACTTTTACGAAAAATTTTTGATAAAACTTTTACGAAAAATTTTCGATAAAACTTTTACGAAAAATTTTCGATAAAACTTTTACGAAAAATTTTCGATAAAACTTTTACGAAAAATTTTCGATAAAACTTAAAATAAACTATAAAATTTTTTAAAAGATTTTCGAAAAAAATTGTCTATATCTATATATTATAATTGTAATAATGAAGTTGAAAATCATAAAACTGAAAACCGTATGTATATTATTATGAAATTGGGAAACATAACAGATTAAGGGACTATTTAACATTGCTGTTGTAAATGGTATATAAGATTCGGCATCTCCGAACATAGCACCCTGACTTGTTTTTAATTTAATTTAACAAAAACTGTTTATGTACGGATCCTGGAGATAATTATCAGTTTTAGGGCATAAAAAGAATTTTTCTACCGTAACTTGTGTTGAAGGCAAATATTATTTCTGTTCTAATATTTTATTAACTCTGAATTAAAGTCAATGAGCTTGGTTCTGCAGTATTGATTTCTCTTACCGCCCTTTTTCAATTCAACCTCCAGCTCACCATCTGAGTTTCATCATTTGTAGTCACTTGAATTGAAGACAAAAACTAAAAACTTAAATATGTATATTTTTTGCTAAAAACACTAAAAAGTATTATTTAAAAATTTCTTTACATAATTGATGAAAAACAATAATTATGAAAAAATGGTAACCTACTACGTTTTAAAGTAATTATACTTGTAAGATATTTTTTTAATGACATTATTGTACAAGGAAATTAACCCTAACAATATTGAGTTATGCCATAAAAAAGTATTTTCTTTTTCCATTTGTTACAAATTTATGTGAGAGTTTTTTGAGGGAAAAGAAAAATATACGATACAACAAAAATTGTTTCGAAAAAGTTATATATAATTTTTTCCATAATTTAAGCCGTGTGAATATGTACTGGGTTTTGCAAGTATTTTTTTATTTATATATACAAATACGTATTTTTTATAACAATTTCGTTTTTTTAATTTTCTTTGTTAAATATTTATCAACGTGTTCAACGCAAACAGAAAATATTGGTTCATTCATTTGAAAGTATAACATGAAAATAGTTGGAGTAAATATTTCTTGTTAAAAAAACAGAAAATATTTTTTAAAATTGTGTAATTTAACAGTAATGGAAAGTTATGTGGTTATTAATAAAATAACATCACATAATTTAACCTGTTTTTTTTTTTGCTTTTATTTATTATTTTACTGTGCCACCAGAGTACATCAAATATGAGCAATAGTTATAATTAAGTTATTTACGGCACTTGCAACTGTATTAACGAAGGAGGAAAGAATGTGTTTGAAGCCACAACTCACAATACTAAAAAAGCTGTTGTCGATCATAAGAATAAAAATTTATAAATAAAAAAGGTTTAAGAAAATCAGCCTATTCGTTTAGAATATACAGAATAAGTTTAAAATTACTGACCAAATCCCCACTGTGCAAACAGAGAATGCAGTTATTCATTCTCTCAAAAAAAAAAAAAAAAACAAAATACGAAAAACAAAATCAAAATAAGCGCGCTGAGCGCTAACTGTCAAAAATTCTAATTTACATACAAAATTAAAAATCAAACCTATTAGAGCGTTAAGTAGTGAAGTTGGCTGCAAATAAACTTTTATTATTTATTTTGTGGAAGAGTGATGACATTTTATTTACTTTCTACTTTATCTAGCGATTTTATCTCTATTTTGTGTTAAAATTTATTAGATTTTACTAAACAAAATATGTTAACATGACTCTTTATTACAGTGCGTTACGCTCTTATTTAGGTTTGTTAAAGCTAGGCTAGACATCGTTACGCCTTATGCGCTTGTTTAGGTTTAGCTGTAAATCTTATTACTGTTTTTGTGGAAAAGTGCTGGCATTTTTTTTACTTTCTCCTCTATCCAGCGATTTTATTTATATCTGTTTCGATTTATTAAATTTTATTAAACTAAATATTTTAAAACTACTGTTTATAACAGAGCGTTGCGCTCTTATTTAGGTTTCTCATTGTAGCATCAGAGCTAGGCGCTAGACAGCGTTATGCTTTGCCCATTTGTTTAGGTTTGTCTGTAAGGTTATCAGTATATCTGTATTTTTTAAAGTTTGTAATTTCCCAACCCACTCATTTTGTAACCGTTTTGAAAGGAGCGTCCAGAATTTATATTGATTATTTCAAACAAAAAAAACTTATGAATTGAAATAAATTTTTATTCCCTTTGGAGAAAAATTCCATGACAAATGATTACCACGAATTTCTGTTTTATATCCCATACCATCGTCCGACTTTTTTTTTACCAATATTTTTAATGTCGGAAATTATGTTGCTCAAGAGCGATTGGGTTGTTAGCGAAACTCTTAGACCTAACGTATCTCCAAAGAATATAATCCAGAGGCGTCAGAACGCACGATTTTTGAGGCCAGGATACATGTCGATTTCATAAAATAATATTATTAGAGGAATACCGTGTTATGGGGTTTCACAATATGTATGGCGAGTTCAATGGGGTTTCGCGAGATGTATGGCACGTAGTACAATCCTCTCGAAATCAACAGTTGTCGGTTAATATCTCATTGATTTTTGGAACACAAAAATTCATGACGTTCAGGTCGATAACGTACACCATTTATAGGAATGGCACAAAGGTTTAAAAGAAATGGAATCACAATACACAACAAACAGTCAACTTTTGTGGTGTTTTATTTAACTGGCTAGGATTTTTTCACTCCATATTTACCAATTTTATTTGTTGAAGCTTTCATTTAACCAAAAATGAACTTAATGATGAGGTTCATTTTTGGAGAATTTCCGGTAAAAAAAAGTTGCAGCAGCTTTTATATTTTCATATTTAATAATCAGCTAACCTATGACACAACTGATTGTCATAATCTTTTATTCTTAATTTATGGAAGTTAGCGAGGATCCGTAAACAAAATTTTCCACGTGGCGGAATTACAAATGCCAACGTTTTGAGAATTGTGGCGTATTGACATATCAGGGTCATGGTAAATACACGACATACAGAAGCTATGGATTCGTCAGCACGAAGATTTCTTTGTCTTCTTGAGTTCTTAGTAGCATATACTGAAAGGAAGGTACTAATGTTTTTTTTTTTAGTACTTTGTTCAATATCGAAAAGGGTATAACGATTATCGGCGACAGCTTGTGCACAGATTCAATATTGATTTGAAAGAAAAACAACCACATCCAGCGAAGAAAAAAATGTAAATTCTATCACAACAATGCACGGGTTCATACGTGTGGTAGCCACTATAAATTGAACTGCTACCCCATCTAACGTATTGATTTAGCCCTTTGCTAATATTTTTTATTTCAAAATTTGAAAAAATTTAGTAAGAAATTAATAACAGATTTAAACAAATAAAGAGATGATCATTCATCATCATCATCAACATGGAAATATCAAATTGACTTCAACACAAACAAAGCTTTTTAAATATTTAAAAATATTTCATTGCAAAATTGTTAACCAATTAATAGGGAACCTAAATCTTAATGGAAACACTTGGTCACAGACAACTGACAGAAGTGTTCGTTTTACACATAACACATATCAAACATTTCATATTTGTGCAAATTTGTTTTAATGTATGGGTGTACGTATTTGCATATGAGTTATTTGTGGGATATTTGTACATAGTTATTTGTCGGAATTGATATGAGAATATATTTTTATTGTTTCCATTGTGTTGACTTGACACATTTCAATGAAATTAATTAAGAAACACTCAAATGTATAAAACAATTATGAATTGCTGCAACTTATTAATATAATTATTATATTTTAATAAACTTTAATTATGAAGTTGTATAACACAATATAATAGTAGGAAGACTTGATTTTCAATAGAAACTGGTTTTAAAAATTATGCCATAACGTGGGACAAAAAGCTTTTTATTTCGAAAGGTTTTAAGACACATATTTTGGGGTGTATAATTTAAGAAAACTTTTTTCATCAAATAAATAAATAGTTGTAAAATAAATAATTTAAGGTATGAATTACACAGTGCAACACGGAAAAAATAACCATATACGGACACCACTACGTGATAAAAGATCAAAAAAAAGACCACTGTCTCCCAGTTTTGCCCAAAGTCCTCCAGGTTTTTTTTTATGGGCCCTCAAAGATGTGGGGCCTCGATGTCATTTTTGCAAAAAATGATCATTTACTCAAGCTCATATTTTGCAAACCGTTTGAAATTTTGATATACTCTCTGTAGCTCTTATCATAAAGAACAAAAATTATTAACATATAAAATCAAAAAAACTTCATCTTCAAGGTCAAAATCGCAAAAAACTTTAAAAAATTCATTTTTTTTTACCTTTTTTCCCCTGTTCAGGTCCATAGGTAGCAAAGCGTTCAAAATTCAAGGAAACAATCAACTACAAAAATGAACCTAAGATCCCAATAAACAACTTTCTAGAACATATGAACTTCCTAGGAATGATTCAAGATATTAAATAAGGTATTAAATAAGCAGTTATCAAATATTATTTTTATTAAATTGTGATAATTACCCGCCAAAACAAGCGAAAATAATTTATTAATTTTTTAGTTTTTATGACAACTGTGTTTTAGAACCGCACCTTATATGGGGCGCTGGGATAATATGCCTACGGTATTCTTGTATTGTTAAATAATTAGAATGTTCTGTTTGCTATTTATTTCATACGTAAACTGCTTTTATTAAATGATTAATTAAAGTACAGTAATATAAAAATACAAAAAATCGATTATTTAATGGTATGAAAAGTTTGAGAACAATGTTGGTGTAAGCCAACTCACACTTGCTGCATTTAAACTTTGTATTTTTGTGACACTGACGGCATCTTATTGGGGTTCCATTTCTTATAATATAATGCCCTTTTTCATCCAGTCGTATAGAATCGGGAAGTTTATTTTTGGTAGTCATTGGCATTTTCAATTCTTTTCTTCTTGGAACGGATAGAAATAGATGTAAAAGATAGAAAATCATGTGCATCTTTAGCCTTTCCTGCTGGTGAAAGACGGTATAATTGAAAAGCATTATTAACAGACACATTTATAGGAAACATCATCATTTTCCGACATTTTGATCGAGTCTGTCTACGCCGCCCATAAATTTATTGTACATTTGATACCAGTGAGGTTGATCGACGTCCACTCGTTTATTGTTACACCATCTTTTTACTTTACCAAGTGGCTGCACACCACTTTCGGTTGAGCCTATAGTTACAATGTTGTTATCATTGCATCGAACCAAAGTAGTGTTAGAATTTTCATCTGTAATTTGATGGTAAGATCCTCTAGCAGTTTTTTTCAGCTCATTTGCATCCTTTAGTGTAGCTCCTTCAAGTCTATTAGCTCGGAGGGTTCCGGTGGCATCATGTCCCAGTTTTTTTATTTCATCGAGAAGATGTAGTGACGTAAAGAAATTATCCAAAAAGAAACTGTATTGTTATCCATCCGGCAATTTTGAAATCAAACTAGTGATCACCGAACCACCAAAGCCTAAGGCTGGGTTTGTATTTCCTTTTTTAGCTCCTTGCTATGGTTCTCCATAGATAAGGTATCCCAGCCGTGTGCAAAGGGACCAGATCTTTTAACCAAAACGGATTGGCTTCCCATGGATATGCTGCTTTGTACCATGTTTTCCGAAATACGGTACCATCGACTCGTCTATAGATAGGTATTTATCACCGGGAAAATACTTCAGCCATCTTTCATTCATCTTGTCCCAGAGAGGTCTAACTTTAGAAAATTTGTCATCAGAAGAAAGATTATTATTATCACAAGCATGAAAATATCTAAGAAGTTCTTCGAATCGGTTACGAGTCATGCATGATGCTACTCCTGGGTGATGAGTATCAATACTTTGATCCCAATACAATCTATAGCGAGAGGAACTATTGTAGCCAGACATGAGTAAAATCCCTATAAGTTCTTCACTTCTTTAGTAGTTACGCGAAAATTAACCTGTCCTTTTGCTATTGCATTTTTTTTTCTGTAGTAGAGCGCAAGAGGTCATAGATTTCTTCATCGCAAAACATCTCGAAAAATTCCAGAGGGTTTCATTATCCAGTAGAAAGCTTGCACATTTGACTCCCTTTCTGTCTTTGAAGATATATCTTTTTGTTTCCATCTTCTACTAATAACAATTTTAGTTTTTTTTATTAGAGGGTTCCTCTAATAAAGACGATGACTGGTAATTCTCCTGCTTATCTGTTGTGAACGGAATTCCATCTACTGTTTCCAAAACTCCTGCACTTGATGGTATTTGGCATCGCACTTCAGCTTCAGCTAATAATTGCCTACGGGCAAGATTGCTAATATCTCCTGACTCCTCATCACCACTGTCTTCATCACTTATATCATTTTTGTCTCGTGGTGTAATAAATATATCTGCAGATATAATGGGGCTGTCATCTTCCAAAATGGATATGATTTGGTGAACATCACACTGATAAATATTTAATGCAAAATTATTTGAACGGCAAAAAATTTTAGTGGTGCCTCGTATTCCCATCGCACCTTAAATGGGGCTTTATATAAAAACTGTTATTTTTCGGTAAAAACATTAAAACTTAATTTTTTTCTGTTTAGTAAAACAAAGGTAAATATATTTATAAAAAATATATAATATCAGTCTTATTTCAAAAAAAAACTATATTTGAGTATTTACTTACCTTTTTTTGTAACCCATGCTGGCTCAAATTTACAAAACTTGGCGAAAATTTTTAACTTAACTAAAGCGCATAAGACACAACACAACTATGGAAAGATACGTAAAATTATATTTAATAAACGGTAAATAAGCTAAATCACTGACCAATTTAAAAAAAGAAGGCACTTTTAAATTAAATGTAACCGCACTTTAAATGGGGCGTTGGGATAATATGGGTTAATTACAATTGTTTTTACCAATGGTAATGGAAATGTAATAAAATTGTATAATTACTAATTATAATTGATGAAAAAATCATTGTTTTTATTAAACACAAATTTTTGATCACAATAAGTTTTGATAGCTATGAAGTACCAATTTCATGTCTGGTTATGCTTTTTCTAAATCTGTAACTTTTTATTTAATTTAGTGAGGCACTACTACTACTACTGCACTCACTCTCATTAAAAATTTGTCGTACAAATTTATTTCTCAGAAATTGTTTATATTTTATTTCAGTTTTCTTTGTTTTTATTTGAAAAAATTCACATAATAGGAGAGCAGAGAAAGCAGGTGTAACTTATTTAAAAAAGCCAATAATGATTATGCTTTTTTATAATTTAATCATTGAATTATGGTAATGATATTGTTTTTTAAATAATTACTAATGAAACTTTTTCATTAAAAACCATTACCATTAATGAAAACAATGGTAATGAAAAAAATTTTTTAGCATTATTTAGAATTCAATGCTAATGAAATTGTCAATTAATTACTCAATCTAATTAATTAGTCCCATGTATGATCTATACATATAATAAAACAGTAACTCATTTCCTGTCTGTCTCTCTGTCTTTCTGTTTGTGTTCGCAACATGTCAAAACTACTTGATGGATTTTAACAAAATTTTGTTAGGATTTACCTTAGCATCCAGATTCCAATAAATTATACATATTTTCCGCAAAAATATCTATCTACTTCTTAGAGCTGAAAGTATTTTTTTCTAAAAATTATTCATATAATATTTAAATAAATCAGTCAAGTGCGAGTTAGACTCACACACGTAAGGGTTCCGTACTACATATGTTTAGTACAATTTTAAAAATTCAAGTTGTTAATATTTGCATGTCTTATGGGGCATCCTTTAGTTTAAAAATTAAATTCTTATTCGTGAAAATTTCATCACTATTGGAACACCCTTTTGACTTTAGTAATTGATATTAAAGCGGCCATGATAATACACTTCGTATAAAAATATCAGACGCCTAACTATTGCGGTTCAAAAATAAGGTAATATACATGAAAAACATGTCACTGATGGAACACCCTTTAGTTATAAGTAATTATAAGTAATTGTTATAGCGGCCGAAGTAACACATCTAATGTAAACATTTCAAGATTCTACCAAGTACGATTCAAAAAATAAGGTTATTTACGTACAAATCATGTCTCTGTCGGAACGCCCTTTAATTGTATTATTTGTTTAGCGGCCATGGCAATTCTCTTGCAATGAATATATCAAGAGTCTACCTATTACGATAAAAATAAGTTACTATACGTGAAAAACATGTCGCTGTCGGAACACCTTTTAGTTTTTAGTAATTATTATAGTACCTGTGGCAAATCATTTTACAAATTTCAAGAGTCTACCTATTACTGTTCAAAAAATAAAGCGTTATACATGCAAATCAGAAAACCCTTTAATTGTTTTTTAATAGGGGTCATAATAATACACCATCTGTGAAAATTTCAAGAGTCAACCTATTATGGTTAAAAAATAAGGCCACATTCATGCAAATCACGTCTATATCGGAACACCCTTTTAATTTTTAATTAATTTAATTTTTTTTATTATTTGTAATAGAGGCCATAGTAATACACCTCCTGCAAAAATTTCAATATTCTACCTATTATCGCTCAAAACTTAGGCCATGTACATGCAAATTACGTCACTATCGGAATACCCTTTAATATTTAGGTTTAATTTTGTATACTTGTTTATAAAGTGAACATATTTTTAATTACTGTTTGCAAAGTTTTGGTCGTTGCCTCCTAAGCTCAAGAAATAAAGACATAAACGCAAATAACACGTCACTTTTGGAACACCTTATAAGTTTTAGTATTTGTTGCTATAGCAGGCACAGTTGTACACCTTCTGTGAAAATTTCAAGAGTCTACCTATTACGGTTGCGGAGATAAAAGTGGCTGACAGACAGACAGACGGACAGACGGACACACATTGTAGCAAAAACAATAGGGTTAAGTTTTTCCCCTTTGCCTACGGAACTCTAAAAGCGACAGATTTTAGATACTAGCAGAATGTAACTTTCTGCATCACTATATCACTCTTCAGCTGAACGCTACCCAAATAGATACGATACGGGTTCGATACGACCTCCAGTCTGCTAAATAAAAAATATTTAATTGCAATTTATTTTTACTGTAAGGCAGTTGTATTTTTTGCAATAAATTTTTAAAATAAAAAATGATTGCAAAATATTTATAGTTTTTATAAAAAAAATTTAAATAAATGAGAAACTCTTCTTTAATGCCTTATTGTTAAATTCTTCAAAACATTTCTTTATATAAATAAAATATTTTCTTTTTGCAATTCCTACTAACGACTTTATTTTAACAGTTTTTAAAATTAAGCTGTGTTTTATGGAAAAAAATGATTTTATTATCAAACTAAAGTATTATTTTTCCATGATATGATTCATATTAAACTCTTGAACTTCATTTGTATGAAAATTTGGAAAAACAAAATATTCCATCATTATTTACGCCCACGTATTTCAGTTATTTGTATTTCTTAGCAAACGTTCATGTTCATTTGACCGTGTTTTTCCAAATAAAAGGCAGCAATAACAACAACATATTGTTAAAATCAATAAATGCTTGTAAATTCCATTAATAAAATCATTAAAGCAAATAACGTATGAAGTCATATTAAGTATATTTATTATTTGTTTTTGTATTTGTATTTGTATTTGGTTATCGTTATTTAAATATGTTCGCAATCACTACAATAATCGATATATTTTAAGTTAACTTCCAGACATAACAATCCCAGTAGTTGTCTAATAAGGAGTGACAGTTTGGAGCAGCGATAGGCAAGTGTAAAAATGTATCGATATATATACTGTATCAATATTTTGAAACAGAAGCGAGATGATATCGCCTAGAAAATATCGATAGTTTGATATATTGATATTTTACATTTCTTACATTTTTTTTAATTTCAGGACACATGGAAGGTGGGCGTGTTTTTGCACCGATTTTTATGCTAGTGTACCAAAATTCCCCTTCGTTATATGGAAAACGAAGCACTGTGGTACAGTTGCACCACTACACAGATAATTCTAAGCTAAGAAAAAAACGAAATTATAGTTCTATATTAAAGGAAACGGAAACCTATTTTTATTTCACCCCTTTGACACAAAAAGCATATAGACAACCATAGAGGCAATGAAAAAAAAACTAAACGAGCGTCTAAGAGAGCTAAATTGTGGACCTGTTAGATAGCAACACTGGTTGAGTGCAACGACAATTTGGGTTAATTGAACAAACAAAACGTGTGATAATTAAAGCTAAAATACTATAAGAATTAAACCCATTCCTCGTTTCTGTAACTCAAGTGAAAATTTTCTTACATGGAATCATTATAGACAACTTTGCTACATACATGCAGAGAAAAAAATATGGTTATGGTATGGTCAAAAGAGCCATCTTATGTTCTGTGCTGCAATATATGGTTGCGATTAATAACTTATAGTTTTTTAATCCTTACTGTGGTCAGGATAAACAAGTTTTTGTTATTATTTCATCATTAGATGTTTACTACACCCCAAAAATGAGACATGGTTGGTTTGAACTATATAATTTTAAAAACACAACCAAAGTATTATTAGTATTCCCAAATAATATTGTATTTATAACCATAAGATATTACTAGTAAACAAATTATGATAAGTTTGATAAAAAACAAACGAATTTTTTAAGTTTTGTGTTGTTTTTGTTAAGTTTATAGAAACTAATTTTAGGGGTGTATTTTTCAACAAATAATAATTTATGAATTGATTGATTTTCATACCGAATGCTAAAATAATAAAGTATTAAATAATTATTTGTTTTATTATGAAGTTTATAATATAAACAAATAAGATATGTATGTATGACATAACGCAACTATATTATTGTTATGTCAATAATAATATGGTTTATCCACAACCATTTAATTCAATCATATTATGTTGCTCTTAGATTCTTATTACCTCAACCATGTTTTTTCTATGCGTGTGGGTTGCGCTAGAGTTAATCATGAATCTTCTCATTACTTTACTAGCTGTGGCCGCCACATCGTCGGCATCCTGATACTATTTTGCTCGGTTTCGATTTGAAAGTATTCTACACCAATTGTAAGAATCTTACTTTTAGAGTGCTTCAGTTATGGCTTATGTATTTACTTTATATAAAGGTACCTATCCCAGGATAAAATTCTAAAATTTATTAAAAATTCAAAAAATTATTTTAAAGCTGTATAAAAGTTGTTTAAAATATTTTAATAAAAATGTATTTCCATAAATTAAAAATACAAATCAAATACAAATTTTGTTCAATTGGCTTTTTGGCAGTAAGTAATTAATATTTTGTCACTATTTTAAAACAGTGCCATCTGTAGCGCAACCATGTTTGAAATATCGTGGTTTCAAAAATAATAGATACCTTAAAGTATGCAGTACCTTTAAATCGTTAAAAAATCAGCGTTCATTTACTGCTTTTTGTCCTTATTATCTCTTGGAAATAAGGTATTTTCGCGGAAAAAAGTATTTTATATTGGAATCAGGATGCTCCTCACAAAATTTTGTTAAAATCCATCTTGATATGTATTTTCTTTATAAAATTCTAAAATTTATATAAAATTCTAAAAATTATTGTAAACCTCTGTAAAAGGTGTTTAAAATATTTTAATAACATTGTAATTCCACAAATTCAAATACAAATTTTATTCAACTGACGCCATCTATTGCGAAATAGTGTTTAAATTATCCCACTATCAAAAATAACAGGTGCGCAACCGTGTTTAAAATATCCCAGTTTTAAACCGAAAATTTCAGTACCTTTAAACCGGAAATTGCGTACTTTCACTGTTTTTTCTCCACTTTCTCTTGGAAATAAGATATTTTTGCAGAAATAGGGTAACCTATATTGAAGCCAGGATGCTAAGGTACCTCTATACAAAAGTTTGTTAAAATCCATCGAGAAGTTTTTACGTGATGCGAACACAAATGAAATGCAGACAGACAGACAGACAGACAGACACAGACAGACAGACAGACGGAAATGAGTTACTATTTTATTATATGTATAAATGTATAGATGTTAGAAAGTGTATGATTACATCTAAACCACCCTGTATTATTATGTAAGAGAACGCCACGTTAAAAATAAAAAAACTGGACAAGAATGACCCACAGAGCACTCTTAAATTGGAAATATAATAAAGTATAACTAAAATACATTTAAGTTATCCGATAGTGCAAAAAAATGTATATTTGACGGAGCACTGCAATTTAAAAGAACTGTGTATAATAGCAGATAAAAGCAAGTAATGAGCAGGTAGGTAGCCAATTAAAGTGGAGAAATAATTACTTCTCTATTGTCCATTTTTCTCTCATTTAAATACCAGCATAAAATTATTAAGGTACTTGGCTTGAAGTACTGGATTTCTGTATTTTGTTAAGCGCTTTTGTATTTATGCAATAATTCTTGCAAAAAAAGAAAACCGACTCCAAAACAAATATATGTGCATCAATTCTAAACTAAAAATTTAAAAGGAAGTAATCTGTAAGAACTAGTACCCAAATCAAATACTTTTATAATTATTGCTCTAACGGACATAGTTTTATTCGTTCTCTACATTCAAATGTCTATCCATAACGGTTCAGCAGATAAAGCCATATACGACAAATTACATCAGATATGGAGACACCCTTTATATTTTTACACTTATTATTACTGACACAGTAATAAAAAGTAACGGTTCCAAAGATATGGCCATATAGGTTAAACAATATCACTTAGGGGACACCCTTTAGGGGACACCCTTTAATTAAACACTTATTTTAAAGGATAGATTCTTTGCAAATTTCAAATGTCTGTCTAAAACGGTTCTAAAGTTTGGCCATATGCATCAATTTACATCAACTATTGAGACACCCTTTATAATTTTAAATATTTATAAAAGTTATTATACGGGACATAGTAGTGGAGATTCTGTCTAATTTTCAAAAGATAGGGCTAGATAGGTAAAATTACATCAATTATGGGGACACCCTTTAGTTTCCTAATTTAAATTAAATACTTGATGTTATAACAGACTTAGAATTATAGGTTCATTGTAAATTTCAACCGTCTCTCTGTTACGGTTCAAAAGTTTTGCAATATACATCAAATTACATAAAATATTGGGACACCCTTTAACTTCTAATTATAAATATTTAATTTCTGATTTTAAATATTGGACATTCTGTCCAATTTTCAAGTGATTGTCTACAATGGTTCAAATGGTTCATATAATTAAATTGACGCCACATATGGGGGCACCCTTTAATTTTTAAGTTTATTTTTTTTTATTACTTTCTGTTATTGGCAGCTATAGTAATATGTAGTTTTTTAATATTTTAAAAGGGTGCCCTTTACGGTTCATAATACACGTAAAAACACTTATGTTGTATGGGGACACCCTTTAATTTTCAAAAATCTGAACTTCTTTTAAAATGGGACCAATCTGTAAGCATTTCCTTTCTAATAAAGAAAAAATTTTTATGAAACTATTTACTCTTTTAACAACCTCAAAAAATATAATTCGTTTTATTTAAACAATTTCCAACATGTTCTACACATTTAAATCAATTAATTTTTTAAAAACTTCACTCTGCAATTTAGTTTTATTTAAATAAATTGCCCAACATCTGCAACATATTGCTTAGTTTATTTATTTCAACATGAAAATTGCCTGTAAGTTTTATCAAAAACCCCAAAAAACACTACAAAGTATTCGTACACATATAAATGATCTAAAAAAATATAATTGTTTAATTTTTGCAAACATAAAAACCCACCTATGTTTTACTATCCCCACAAAAATATAAAAATCAAGGAAAATTATTGAAAAAAATTACATTCAGTTTGTTTCACTAAATAATCACAAGCTGTGACTGGCTTTTTAAGCTTCGAACTACAATATTTTTAATTTTTTTTTACAAATTTTATATAAAGAAAATAAAATAAATCAATGAAAGATAAAAAACAACTATGTACGAGTATGTGTGGTCGTTTGTGCATGTCTCTCTAACTGGATGTTTAACTTTTTTGTTTGCCTGCCTAAATGCCATGCAGCTAGACAAAATGTTGCCAAGTTGTTTTAAAGCCAAAATAACACAGTAAAATTTCTTTTAAACAAATATGTAATCGTAAAGTCTAGTCAAACTTATACGTTTGAACTCGTTTTTGGTCACAAACATTTTAAACTTTTACAGAGTCGATGGCCAACAATAACAAAAAAGTTAACATGTGAGATAATATTTCATTCATGTGTGCAAATACTTTTAGATTGTTTGTGGCAAGAGTTCGTTTCATTGATTTTGTCGTTTAACTGTGATTTTTGTAGGTTTGTTTTTTCTTAGACCGAAATTAAAATAAAAGTCTTGCCAAATGTTTGCAAACAAGTTTATCTATCTTAACTAAGGAGGTGTTTTTTTTTTTTAATAGTCTACAACAGGGTTGGGATTGCTTAAGGCACACAAATTATAAAAGTTGTAAGATTTTACTTTAAAAAAATATTCTTTGTTATAGATGGACATGTTGTTATAAAAAAAAAGTTTCATAAAGTATATAATAGAGTATCCACTCGATCAATCATCGCAAGAAAAATCGTCGAATTTTAAGTGGATTAATTGTTCGAGTAAGAAAATTAGCAAATTTTTATTATAAAATAACTCGAACAAATTATATCGGTTAATCGACAAATTGACTAAAATTAATTTCTCCTAAGATCTGTAAATTTTTAATGATGTTTTACTTCTTATTTGTTAATTTAAGAATAATTTCGATATAGACGTGTTTATGATTTCTTTTTTCGTAAATCGAATATGACTTTCATCCAAACATTCTTCTCTTCGTTCAGTTTATAAACATCCTTATACAAAATATAAACATACTTAACGTGTGTTTTATAATTTTTACTATTTATATGCTATATAATTCAAATCTTTCTAGTAGTGTATAATAAGTAAACTATAATCTGGCCTGTTTCAAGTATCAGTTTCAGAACTCGTCATACTACAAGGATTCCTTATATGTCCATGTAAATATCTAACATATTTAATATTTAATATTAAATATTACTAACTTAGACCTTCACTCGTTGCAGTAAAAAACTTTTTGGGAATCGAACCCACAACCCCTAGACTCATAGACTAGGATACTACCTACTGGGGCAGTTAATTTATATTTTATATTACCGAAAAATCATTTCTATGAAATCAGTTCATATTAATTATGCTAAAAAAATTTTTCCGCGTTTTGGTGGAAGGAATGAAAATATCAAGAAAAAATAATTTTCTAACTAAAATAAATAAATAATTATTGTAGTTTTTGACCTTTTTATATTTTTGAATTCTATTTTTTAATAAGCACTAGGACTTTTTTATAAAAATGTTATAATAATTTTTATTTTCAATTTTTAAAACTATTATTATTTTTATTTCCTGAAGATGCTACCCAATGGTGTAGCGAAATATTGAGAAAATAAATTTATTATAACATTTTTATAAAAAAGACCTAGTGCTTATTAAAAAATAGAATTCTAAAATAAATAAATCAAAAAATATTTTTAAAAATCATCTACAAGTTGGCATTAATAAAATATAATTTTAAAAAATTTTTTTGGCTGTCTTTTCTTATCGGAGACACCTTTTTAAAATATGTGCAATTAATATGAGTTATTCGAGTAATTTTAAAACCTTAATCGAATAATCGACGAAAATTTATATTGCAAAATCTATTAATTACATGCTCGAAAAAAATAAAAATCCGATTAAATGGATATAATATCATTACGACACAGTTGAAAATGGCATTAAGTCTATGTTAATAGTCCATAATATCTTGATAAAACCTTTACAGTGCTGTCTATGAAGAAATCCCTAACTTAAAAAAACAGAAACAGTTGACTCTCCTAGGATTTCCTAAAATTTGTATCTGAATAAGGCTAACACATTTCTGCAGAGAAGACTGATGCAAATAATTCATAAGAATCTTAAAGAAAATCTGAGTACCGTATATAGGGTTTTCGAGATATAATATAACAAAACACCTAACTCTTTCCAGAAAACCCCAGATTCATTTTCAGGAAAACCCAAAACTTTAATCTAAATAAAGCATACATTTCTTTAATGCGGATATTAACCTTAAAAATGCACGAGAGCTTTGAAGTAAATCTGTGCTCACTAACGTTGTGTGCGTCCTGACAATATTTTGATTGATTTTGCCTTGAAAGTAATTCACACCAAATTTTGAGACTTTTACTTTTATAGTTCTTCACGTGGATAAAATTCAAATATTTATATAAAATTTTAGAAATTATAGCAAAGCTTTGCAAAAGGTGTTTAAAATATTTTAATAACAATGCTATTCCACAAAGTAGAAATACAAATCAAATATAAGTTTTATTCAATTGGCTATTTCACAGTAAGTAACTAATATTTTGTCATTATTTTAAAACAGCGCCATCTGTTGCGCAACCATGTTGAAAATATCCTGCTTTCAATTCATATTTTGTCATTATTTTACCCATCTGTTACGCAACCGTGTAGCCTAACTGTGTTTTGCCCAACTGCGTTTTGACATATTTATTATTTCTTATTAATAGTATATTCAAATATGTATTTTCCATCTCTGCATTCAGCTATTTAAACTTTAAATGGAAAAAATGAAAACAAAAATAGCATTTTTTCTTCAATCGTAGAAAATATAAAACAACAGCCGAAATAATAAACTTTAAGATAAAAACAACAAAACTTTATTCATGTTGGCTGGCATTATGGTGACCGAAAGTTGAAGCAGTTATTAACGTTGTTATAATTCATGTTACTGTTGTTGGTGTATTTTGGCGCGTTGGCCTTAATTAAAATTCATTTCACTCTCGTTTAGTGTTTTAAATAATAAAATCAACACGGGAAACATAAAAAAAATATTAATCTGTTTAATGTATGGCTTAAAATACGTATACGAGGGTCTGATATAGAAGGAAAAAGAAAATATTTCAATCCTACTAACAGTTTTAATTAGTTCCAGATACAAATTTAATTTAATTTTTAATTAATTCAATTATCTACTTAATTGAAATATTATTGAATTTATTTTTAATTAATTATATAGTTGAGTCAATTAAAAAATTTATTAAATTTGTATCTGAAACTAATTAAAACTGTTTATAGGAGCAAAGAATTTTTTCTGTGAATGAAATAAATTCAAAGGATAATTCTTTACCAAATCGGCTATATTGTCACGATGTCTTCGTTTTTACTCAAAGTCAACATGTTTTTACTTAGAAAACAAGTTTATTTGTCCATCTAAAAACAAGATTTTTTTTTTGCAAATATATTATATGGTTGTTTTGATAATAATTATTTCTTGTTTTTCGGAATAGGCTTTTTGAGAAAACTTAATTTTGTTATAAGTTTGAATATGATTTAAAAATCGGTTCAGCGTGACTATTTTGTTTTAGTATTCTCATGGATTCTTAAATTAAGATATAGATGAAAAATTCAAAATTCAGTGATTTGGCATGGTGGTATGGCAAATATGTAAGAAATTCAGACTGGGTTTCACAATAATTTCTGAGATATTGTAAGAAATGTAATCTTATTACAAGTAACTCATAAACAAGAAATATATCTTCTCAGAGGAAAAGCAGAAGAGTATCTGAGTGGAGTTGCGATCGGTCGGCTCCCTAAGGTAAATGGAGGCTTGAGGGTAAGCCCCCCCCCAAATTTGGGTACCTTGGGCATACATTTTCTATGAAATGTCACGAAAAGTTTATTAAAATGTTAAGATTTCTTAAACCTAAATAATCCTGGAAAATATCTACAAAAAATGTGCGTAGGTGTCTTGGTTATCTCTTTAGTTTGGGAGAAAATTGTTTTAGAATTTTTATGTTCTTTATCACAGGTTTATCATTCCGTGTGTTATTTCTACAATATTCATTTCCGACCCATAAAGTATATATATTCTGGATACTGTCCGTATACGGGTTGAAATGTTATTTGCTAAGGAGCTAGAAGAGGTATAAAAGATTTTAGTACCCCAATATGGCAGGCATAGTTTCGAAAGTCTTAGGATTTCAATTCAGCAACATCAGACGATTCTACTCGACGCTGCGGGCAATAAATCCCATCTATATTTTTCAAGTTGTTTATATTACTTTTTTTTTTGGTTGTAATGTTTTTCTTTTACTTTTTTTGTTAAATAAATATTAGACCGCGACAAGTACATCGCAAGGAGTGCACGCAGATCTCGGGAGATCAATAATCCTCTGACAGTGGCGTTTTTTTGTTTGTTTTTATGCTGGTAAGGTTTTTCTGCTTTGATTTGTATTAAAGCACATTTTAGAAAGCCATAGAGGTAGCCAATAGACCCACAGGGTGTCCACTGGTAACCAGAAGCAGATTTTTTTTGCTTTAATCTGACCATTCTAACGCAATCTAGATTGCAAATATTTTCCATAAAATTTTTCTATAAAATATTTACGAAAAATTTTCGATAAAATATTTACGAAAAATTTTCGATAAAATATTTACGAAAAATTTTCTATAAAATATTTATGAAAACTTTTCTATAAAATATTTACGAAAAATTGTTTATAAAATATTTTTTTTTGCATAAATTATTTATTGTATCTTAAATTTTTTGAACTAACAATAATTACTCGTATCTTAAGTCTAAAATAAAAAATATACGTTTTAAGTCCAGCCAGTGCTAGACAAAAATAATGTTTGTTTCACGGATTTTGCAATCATTTTCGGGTCATCCCTCTAATGTACGGCCAAGAAAAGCCGAATGTAACCAGGTTCATTCAGCATGCTACGCGCCAAAGGGTTTGGATGAGATTCAAGCCTCTTTAGATATGTGACTGCGTGTTTCGCTATTTCTGCTTTAACTGATGGCATGTTTAGGTCTTTGTGGATGTTCAAATTTTTTATATACCAGGGAGCAGATGTAATTATTTTGGCGCCTTTGAATTTTTTCTACATTGCTAACTGAGGCAGTGCCCCATAACTGAATCCCATAACACCAAATTGGTTTGAGGATCGACTTGTACAGTAGAAGTTTACAATATAAGCTCAGGGTGGAGTTTTGTATGTGGTATGTGGTCTTGTAAAAGTTGTAATGCTTCTTGGGCACTTTCATGAATACTTAAAAAAGCTGTGTCATCTGCAAAAGTTGATGTGTGAACTAGGGTGCTAATTGGCATATCTTATGTGCACAGTAAATATAAAATTGGTCCCAAAATACTACCTTGGGGAACTCCGGCTTGAATGAGCTGTGGCGAGCTTAAAAAGTCACCTTATTTTAGTAAAAAGTTGCGATTCGTTAAATAATCTTTTAAGAGCTTATACAAGTTTTCGGGCAAGTTCAGCTTTAGCTTAAATATTAGGCCTTCGTGCCAAACCTTATCGACTGCTTGAGAAACGTCGATAAAAAGCGCTTAACAGTATTTTTTTTCTTCAAAGGTCGTTTTAATTACATTTACTAATCTGTGTGTTTGTTGGATCGTACTATGTTGTTTTCTGAAGCC
Source organism: Phasia obesa (assembly GCA_949628195.1). Taxonomy (NCBI): domain Eukaryota; kingdom Metazoa; phylum Arthropoda; class Insecta; order Diptera; family Tachinidae; genus Phasia; species Phasia obesa. The sequence goes on along the minus strand of OX451219.1, from coordinate 114,371,283 downwards.
GAATTGATGGTTCGGAATACATCCTTTCGCGCTAAGAATTGGATTCAGCTTAGTTAATAATATTCTCTCAAATAACTTTGACATGTTTGATAAAAGGCTTATAGGTCTGTATGATTCTACTTTTGTGTGGTCTTTTCCTGGTTTAGGAATTATAGTAATCAGAGAAACCTTCCACACTGTGGGAAAGTACTCAAGACGTAAGATGGCATTAAAAACAAACAGAATAATTCTGCGACCTGCACTGGGCAACTGAACTAACATCTTGTTACTTGTTTTATACACGCCAGGGGCTTTTTTGGTGCTTAAATCTGTTATTGCCCTTTCAATTTTAGATGTACTACGGCACTAGTCTCTAGTGGTGGCAACTCAACTATATCAGTACACATATTTGGAGTGAAAACCTTTTTCAAATGTTCAACAAATAAATTACCTTTTTCGGTATCATTTCTTGCCCAGTCTCCACAAGAAGTTCGCAAGGAAGGCTTACGTACGACTGGCCTTTTAAGGTTTCCTCATAATGAATAATCTGATTTTGCAGTTGCGTCAAGGTCTTCCAAGTAATTTTTCAGAGATGCTACTCTTCGAGATTCTAGCAGCTGTCTTAGCCTTTTTGTACAATCTTTAAGTCTAGATTTAAGTTCAGGAGATCTGTGTGTTTGCCACTCTCTTCGAATTTTCCTTTTTTCAGCCAAGAGCCGCTCGACATCTACAAAGTAAATTTGATTGTATCTAGCTGATTGCCGGGTTACTTTTGCATGTTGGGTAGCTGATTTAAGGATTTGATCAAAATTAATAAGACTTTTATCCACGTCTTCTGGTGTTCTTAGCGTTATATTTTGCGAACAGTGAGTACTGAGATACTTTCTATATTTCAACCAACTAATGCTTGTGCTAGTTGTTGGTGACACAATATTTTGCTGGTTCCATATATAGACAATAGTGGGTGAATGATCTGAGGTTAATTCAATATTTACGAAAAATTTTCTACAAAATATTTACGAAAATTTTTCTATAAAATATTTACGAAAAAATTTCCATACAATTTTTACAAAAAATGTTCTATAAAATTTTTACAAAAAATTTTCTATAAAATTTTTACAAAAAATGTTCTATAAAATTTTTACAAAAAATGTTCTATACAATTTTTACAAAAAATTGTCTATAAAATTTTTACAAAAATGTTTAATGAAGTTTTTACAAAAAATGTTCTATAAAATTTTCAGAAAAAAAATTCGATAAAATTTTAGCAAAAAAATTTCGATAAAATTTTAGCAAAAAATTTTCAATAAAATTTTTACAAAAAAATTTTCCATAAACTTTTTAAAAAAATATTTCGGTAAAATTTAAAAAAAAAGAACTGTCTATGTCTTTATATTCTATTTGCAATAATGAAGATGAAAATCGTAAAAGTATATTATTGTGAAATTGGGAAACATTACAGAGTAAGGGAATATTTACTATGAATTCGGCATGGACAAATATAGCACTATTACTTGTTTTTAGTAATTTTTGGTCGAACTTAACTTTTAGCTTTTAAGATAAAACAGTGTTTCAGTTTTTTTATGAAATTGCGTTTCTGAATTGGCAAAATGTAAAACTATCGTTTTTTCAGGATTTTCCCTTATAAAAATTAAATTTACTTCGGTAGCAATAAATTTTTTAAAACCATTTTAAAGACAATTCGAATAAAAGAAAAATTAGCCTTATCCACACTCACCCAGTTTTTAAACAGAATATATTATTGGCTTTAAAATTCCTCAAAGTGCAAAGTACGAATTGAAAAAAACTAAACATATTTTTAAATCCTCATTTCTTGGCTACATACTCCAAAAATCATTCGACAGCCTTGTGATTATCAAAGGCAGGGTAGCCACTTTTGTTAAAAATCCCAAGTTTTTGGCACTTATAATTCCCCTTTTAAGAATTCAAGTGTTAAAATAAAAAAATATTACAATGTTTTATTACGACATTTTTAAAAGCCCTCTTATCGATGTCAGTTTGAAACTTTGAAGGAGGGTTCCGTTTTGATTTTACTACAATTGTTATAATTGCCTTTTCAATGTATTCCAAAGCCTTTTTCCAGCTTAAGGCTTATGTAAGTAAACCCTTTATAATATTTTTCCCAAGTCATTTTGTTTGTTGGGTACTTGCAACTTTTTTATTGAAACATCCTATAATTAAAGTTTATTAAAAATTGCACTTAGTTTAATGCGATTCTTCTCCTCTAGTTATCTTACCCTAAGACCATACATAGTATCGAGCAGTATTTTAAAATTAAAGTCACTTTACAAAAAATGTTTCAAAAGTACTATATGCTGATATGTATTTACGTATGCCTCTACAGCTTTAGTTGTTAAGCTAAATGTTTTGAAGATTTAAGGTTTTTGCTTGGCTTAAAATTTTGTAGCCAAAAAGCCAAACCAACTAACAAGAACTTAAAAAAAGTTTATGTTTCTAATTCTCTCTATTGTTTCTCCTTTTTGGGTTAGGAAATAGAACGAGCTTGTTTGTGCTGTGTGGAGTTTATTGTTTAAAAAATTCAAAACTATAAATATATTTATAAACAATACAGCATGTTGTTTTTATATCTTCATACTTATGCATGCATCCTGTTTTATTTTCTTATATTAGTTAAGCTAAAGAACTTTGGCATTTTATTGCAAAGATTTTTTTTTTAATAACAAAAAGTTTTAGCCATAAAATAGTTGAACAAACTGTGTCAAAACAAATATAAGTGGCAGCTTTTTCGCAATAAAATGCAAACTGATTTTAAATTAATTGGTTTTATAGGTAAAATAAATGGTTAGATCTACACGAAGATAGGATAAAAAATAAATTAACTACAAATTTTCAATAATGATGGAGTTGTTCGTGATATACTTTTGGTAGTAAATTGAATAACTTTCGGTAGTACATTTACCTAAACATCTAGTAAAACTGTAACAGGACCATTTCTGTACCTGAAATATTTTTTAAAAATGTTTTAGCTGGTGCAGATAGTTATCGATACAAAATACGAAATACGAATTTTATTGAATTTTTATCTGTCTGGCTGTGTTCGCATCAAGTAATAACTACTGGATGAATTTTAATAAAATTTTGTTGGATGGTATCGGTCCAAAGAGAAAGGGCGAAAGTAATTTTACCGATTTAATAATACTGAAAACGTGGTAGTACCTTTAGTTTTCGCAAACGGGAAATTTTAGATACTATTGATAGAATTCTTCAATAATATTATAATTTTATATGGAACCTATGTATGTTGCAACATCCTGAGTAATTACCCAGAGACGGGTACCTCTATAAAGTTAATATATAAACCACATCCGCACTTTATAGAAGTAAGTGTCCAATTACATTATGCAACTTTTTTCACTGCAATGTGCCTCTTTTCTTCTTTAATATTGAACTTGTGTACACATTTGCTTACATTTGAAACTTCAAAACTAAAACTACGAATGAGAGGACAAAACGAATTTCAAGAGTACATGGATATGTGAACCCTTTTTAATTCCTCTCTCCTCTTTCGCTAATAAATAATAAAGAAAATAATAAATAAAAATAATAAAGAATTCCAGCCACAAAAGTTCTATAATGTCACATCACTATGACGCACAATTTGAGGGATAAACAAACACATTCGAACGGTTAGTGCTAGCAGATGAAACAAAAAAATATTTTAAGAAAATAAGACCAAAGTGACTAAGACTAGAAAGCGGAAAAGTGATACCAAGAGACTGGGTGATCAGTACATTACCTAGTAGACTCTATCATAGGCACTGTCGTAGATGACGGGTACAGAGTAATAAGGAAACAGTCGAGACGTAAATTTCTTTGAGCAAACGTAAAAGAGGACCAGTAATATTAAGGAACAGTCTACGTAACCTTATTAGATATCTTAAAGCGACAGAACGGATAGCTATTAAATAAGAACCCCATTTCAATTTGCTTAATTGCCCAAACCAATGAAGGGTGTAAAAATTAAATCGCTCGAATCTACTTGAAAGCCTGAAAAATAAACTTAAAACAATAAGGATTTTCGACAAAACTGCTTCTCAGTTTTGAGATTTAAGAAAAAAAAAAAAAAAACAGTTAAAAAAACCAATCAAAATTGCATTCAAATTCATTCAGAAGATCCTAACCGGAAGACTGTTAGTTACTAAGTATGCGTCCACTGTGTTAAGTGATAAAATAAAATAAAACGAGTTCATTAATTGTTTTTATTTTTTATTTTAAATTAAATTAATTAAAAGTAGTTTTCAGGTTATTGGTAAAAATTCAATTTTAGAAAATTTTTGTTATTTAAGTAAAAAATTTTCTATTTACGAAAAATTTTTAATAAAATATTTACGAAAAATTATCTATACATATTACAAAAAAATTGATAAAATATTACCAAAAAATTTTCGATAATATGCGTTCACTGTTTTGAAAGTGTTAAAATAAAACAAACCGAGTTAATTTATTGTTATTATTTATTATTTTTAATTAAATTTATTAAAAGTAGTTATCAAGTTATTGGTAATAATTCCATTTTAGAAAATGTTTCTTATTTTAAGTGACTGTTAACGCAAACATATGTTCAGTGCGTGTAAAAAATCAAATCATCGTCCTCTAGCAACTCCAAACTGTTCTGAAAATTTCGTAGCTGCTGCTAAAGTCGGCCGATTTGTTTAGCTAATAACCAAACTTAGATGTTCGTGTTTTATTAAGATTTTTGTTGTAAGAAACGCTGATATCGATGTCTGAATTTACTCTGGCGAATCTCTAAACTGTGTTGACTACGAGGGCAGGCAGTTTGATAATTCTGCGAATCTTTGAATTTTCAGTGCAGTAACTTTCAGTTCTAAGCTCGTCCTTCTAGCTGTTATGTTTTACTGAAATACTGTTAAATGTTGAGCAATCTGTGACCATTAGATTGTTAATGACCAGCATTGAAACTCGATAGTTTTACCGAAAATGAAAAAAAAAAAAAAAAATAAACAAAGGCTTAATAAATTCAATGACGACAGTGACTACAATGGATAAAAAGATATTTACTGATTTCCGTTGTAATGTTCGAGTGTTATTCATATCGATTACCTTAAAATTTTTAAAACAGACTGTGAAAAAAAAGTTGTTTTAGAAAATCGTCGAATCACTATTTAGGAAGTTGCAGAGGATGTTGGCATATTAGTCAACTCATGCCGTGCAATTTTTTGAAGGCTTTGGACATGAAACATGCGGCAGCGAAGTTTGTTCCAAAATTTAAATATATTGTTACGAAAGAAGAATTTATTCATTATAGGCTCTGAACCACAATAATCTCGAACAACAACAACATTAATGATTTGTTTTCTTACAATGATGAAAGAAATAAACAAACAATAAAGAATAACGCCTTAAACAAACAGTTAAATACATAGCCACATACATAAATACAAGCATAAACAAATAAACAGCCACACATACAGGTATAAAGAAATAAACAGCCACACATACAGTTATAAAGAAACAAACAACCACACAAACAGAAAACAAGAGCAATAACAATCGAACCTGCCAGATCTGTCTGGAATAGAACATTCTGGTGCTTTTAAATCACCTATATAAGTGAATCGTGCTGGCGAGTAGTATGGCAGTATTAATTTAAAAGTCAAAGAGTTAAGTTGTCGAATTTTAAGAGCGTTTAACAATTTGCTGTATTTTTGAACAGTGGTGTTAAATAAATAAGGTGACTTACAGTATAAGTCATAACAGAGTGTATTTATTTTGCAATTAAAAGAACCCAACATAAAGTAAAAACGTAACAATATTAACAACATTAGTATCGCTCAGAATTTTTTAATGACGTCAACGACAATCTAGGTGTACTCAAAAGGGGCATAACTGGTGACGAAACATGAGTATATGGTTATGACGTCGAAACCAAGACCTAATCATCCCAAGGGAAGCGGCCGGAGGTCAAACATCAAAAATCGAAGAACACACATAACACACACGTGACTAACATTTTCAGTTGTCAACAAAAACTACTAATACTAATTGGCTGATAATGCCAACATATAACTAACGCATGTGTACCAACATAACAAAAGAGATTTCGATAATCGAATTTACACATCTCGCGAAAATTAAAAATTCAACTTTTCTTTTGAACAGACCTGGCATTATGCCGACAACGCAACAGCTCTTGGACAGTTTGAGGGCGAAGGACTCAGTCGACAACCAGAGATCAGCTAAATGCTTTATTATCAATTTATTTTTGTCTTCAGTATTTTTAATCATAATTAATTGGAAGACGTTATGTGATCTTAAAAACGAATGTTTAGATTAGTCTGAAACAAAATACTGTGTAGATTTTTGGCTTTTTTTGTGGAGAACTTTTCATTTCATTTCCGGTGAGTGATTTATAATGGGTGATTTTTTTGAGGTTAGGATTTTCATGCATTAGTATTTGACAGATCACGTGAGATTTCAGACATGGTGCCAAAGAGAAAGATGCTCAGTATGCTTTGACATTTCATCATGAATAGACTTACTAACGAGCAACGCTTGCAAATCATTGAATTTTATTACCAAAATCAGTGTTCGGTTCGAAATGTGTTTCGCGCTTTACGTCCGATTTATGGTCTACATAATCGACCAAGTGAGCAAACAATTAATGCGATTGTGACCAAGTTTCGCACTCAGTTTACTTTATTGGACATTAAACCAACCACACGAATGCGTATAGTGCGTACAGAAGAGAATATTGCGTCTGTTTCTGAGAGTGTTGCTGAATACCGTGAAATGTCGATTCGTCGCCGTTCGCAGCAATTGGGTTTGTGTTATTCGACCACATGGAAGGTTTTACGCAAAGATCTTGGTGTAAAACCGTATAAAATACAGCTCGTGCAAGAACTGAAGCCGAACGATCTGCCACAACGTCGAATTTTCAGTGAATGGGCCCTAGGAAAGTTGGCAGAAAATCCGCTTTTTTATCGACAAATTTTGTTCAGCGATGAGGCTCATTTCTGGTTGAATGGCTACGTAAATAAGCAAAATTGCCGCATTTGGAGTGAAGAGCAACCAGAAGCCGTTCAAGAACTGCCCATGCATCCCGAAAAATGCACTGTTTGGTGTGGTTTGTACGCTGGTGGAATCATTGGACCGTATTTTTTCAAAGATGCTGTTGGACGCAACGTTACGGTGAATGGCGATCGCTATCGTTCGATGCTAACAAACTTTTTGTTGCCAAAAATGGAACAACTGAACTTGGTTGACATGTGGTTTCAACAAGATGGCGCTACATGCCACACAGCTCGCGATTCTATGGCCATTTTGAGGGAAAACTTCGGAGAACAATTCATCTCAAGAAATGGACCGGTAATTTGGCCACCAAGATCATGCGATTTGACGCCTTTAGACTATTTTTTGTGGGGCTACGTCAAGTCTAAAGTCTACAGAAATAAGCCAGCAACTATTCCAGCTTTGGAAGACAACATTTCCGAAGAAATTCGGGCTATTCCGGCCGAAATGCTCGAAAAAGTTGCCCAAAATTGGACTTTCCGAATGGACCACCTAAGACGCAGCCGCGGTCAACATTTAAATGAAATTATCTTCAAAAAGTAAATGTCATGGACCAATCTAACGTTTCAAATAAAGAACCGATGAGATTTGCAAATTTTATGCGTTTTTTTTTAAAAAAAAGTTCTCAAGCTCTTAAAAAATCACTCGTTAGTATGTATCAAATGCATATTATATTTGCGTGTTTTATTAATAGTTGTTTACCATAAACTAATATTTGTTTATCAAAAACTTAAAGTAAATATCGTTTTCCAATTTTTAATGCAGTCCTTTTATCTAATCGACATGTTTCTACGGTACGAGTACTTAGTGATAAAATAATTTATTCCATATTATCTATGAATTTAATTAAATCAGTTGTTTTGTCAAAAATTTCACAGAAATTAAAATTGCTTTTATTTTAAATGAAATAAAAATATTTTTATTTATGTTGTTAAATAAAATAACATTTTAAGCTTTATTTTATTATTAACAAAATAAAACAAAACATTTTATTTTTTCCCAGAATTACATTTTACTAAACGAAAACAAACAAATCATACATGCAGTGAATCATATAAAACAATTTAATTTTTAACAATACAAAATACTTAATATTCAAAAACAATAAACCAAAAAAAAAAAAAACAACAATTAAATGTTTAGTTGTTTTATAAACGCACACACGTATGTACATAAATAACATAAACCGGCAATTAGTTTCAATTATTTAAAGTCTATAGTTAAACTTGATCAAAACCGTCATTAAACCTCTGACCAAAAAATGACACACAACGACAACAATAACAAATAACAATTTTAAATTGTCTAGATTTAATTGTACACATGAGACTATTGACAAAAATAAAATGAATTTTGCAATACTAAAAATAACAATGAAGCAAAAAAAAAAGTTAACATTGAAAATGTGAACTTTCCTTTTATGGCGATGCGAATGCCAAGGCCAAGATGTAAAACAATATAAATTTAATAATACAAAATCACTGTTAACACTTATTATCAAAACCATATGAGCACATTGAAAATAAATAAATTTTTTTGTAAATATATGTATATGTATATATAGGGTTTTACAATATGGATGGGGAGTTTTGAAAAATTAATAAAAAAATGTCATTTGAAATACTAAGGAATTTTAAGTTTTATAATTCGAGGAATAAGAGATTGTTTAAATGGCCGTTGCTAGGTAGCGCGTTCCATTCACTTAAAAATTTCGATAACAATCACAAAAAAAATATTTTCACCAATTAAAGGTTTTAATATATTGCAGACTAAAATTTAACTAAATAATATTTAGTTCAATTAGGATTTTTTTTTGTTCTGTTTTAAACAAAAATATATTTGAATCAATTAAAAAATTAATTGAACTTTAATCTAAAACTAAATGAAACTTTTAAATGATGGAAAAACTTTTTTTTGTGAATGGCGCATAGTTTTTATTAAATTGTTACAGATTGTACATTGAGAAAGATTAATCACAATTTGTTGTTTGCTTTTTCCTGTAACTTTAAATTTCGATAATTTGATAAGCAATGGGCAAGTAACAAAGTGGTTTACTCAGCAAGGCCTTCGCTATAAAATGTTACTATTTTTTTACTCTTTTACAGTAAGTTATTATAAGTTTCATGGGAAAGAATTTTGAAAAAATTTTGTGTATTTTGTGTTGGTTTAGCCTGTTACAAAAATATATTACAAGTTGTTTTATTTTTATCAAATTGTTATGTGGGACCATGGCGTTATGGTTTATTTGCACATTTTTCACTAAATATGAATTTGCTGCTGTAACAGAACAGCCTTTTGGACAAAACTCTATTACTGAGATTTTTATTTGTTGTATTAACAAGTAAGACTGCTATGTCGAGTCTTATATACGCTTCACCATACCCATGTTAAATATTTCCTTACTCTGTTATTTTTCTCAATTTCACAATATTATATGTACATTCGTTTTTCACTTTTATGATTTTCCACTCCTTTATTACAAATATACATAATATAAAGATATAGAAATTTATATGAATTTTATTTGAACTATTTTTGAATTAATAAATTAATTATTTAGGCTTAAGTTCTTAATTATAAAGAGATAAAGAAAAATTAGATACCATCAAAGCAGAATGCATTTTCTAGACAGCTACGTCCGTCATCAGTACTCTATGTATCAATCTACCCGGTAGTTTCAATTGTTATTAATTTTCTATTTAAACAAACTTATCAAAGGAATAGACTCTGAGAAATTTTAATTTTACATTATATTTCATAGAAGATAGAGCTTTTTGAAATTGTTTTACACTTGTAAACTCTACCGGGTAGATTGATACATAGAGTACTGATGACGGACGTAGCTGTCTAGGAAATGCATTCTGCTTTGCTGGTATCTAATTTTTCTTTATCTCTTTATAATTAAGAACTTAAGCCTAAATAATTAATTTATTGATATAGAAATTTATTTGCAAAAATATTTGTAAATTTTTATCGAAATTTTCTGTAAAAATTTTATCAATAAATTTTTGTAAAAATTGTATCTATTATTTTTTGTAAAAATTTTATCGAATTTTTTTTTTTAAGTTTATCGATAATTTTTTCAAAAAATTTTATCGAAAATTTTTTGTAAATATTTTATAGAAAATTTTTTTTAAAAATTTTATAGAAAATTTTTTTTTTTTAAAATTTTATAGAAAATTTTTTTTTTAAAAATTTTATAGAATTTTTTTTTTTAAAAATTTTATAGAAAATTTTTTTTTTTAAATTTTATAGAAAATTTTTTGTATAAACGAAAATTTTTTTGTAAAAATTTTTTCGAAAATTTTTTAAAAAATTTTTTATAAAAACAAATTTTCCATAAAATTTTGACAACAAATTTTTTTAAAATTTTTAAATTTAAATTTAAAATTTTATAAAATATTTTCTAGAAAATTTTTTTACAAATTTTATTGAAAATTTTTTGTAAAAATTTTTAAAAAATTTGTTGTAAAAATTTTTAAAAAATTTGTTGTAAAAATTTTATCGAAAATTTTTTTTTAAAATTCTATCGAAAAATTTTTTTGAAAATTATTTGTTAAAACTATCGAAAATATTTGTAAAAAGTTTATCGAAAATTTGTTATACAAATTTTACGAAAATTTTTGGTAAAAATTTTATCGAAAATTTTTTTGTAAAATTTTATCGTAAATTTTTTGTAATAATTTTATCGAAAATTTTTTGTAAGAATTTTATCGAAAATTTTTTCTAAAAATTGTATCGAAAATTTTTTGTAAAAATTTTATGGAAAGTTTTTTGTTAGATTTTATCGAAAATTTTTTGTAAAAATTTTATCGAAAATTTGTTGTAAAAATTTTATCGAAAATTTGTTGTAAAATTTTATCGAAAATTTTTTGTAAAAATTTATCGAAAATTGTTTAGAGAAATGTTATAGAAAATTTTTTGTAACACTGTCGAAAATTTTTTGTAATATTTTATCGATAATTTTTTTTTTAATTTTGTTGAAAAATTTTATTTCAAAATTTTAGTAAAACTTTTACCGAAAATTTTTTTAAAATATTTTTAAATATTTTTGCAGTATTACCGATTTTTTTTTAAATTTGAATAAAAAAAATTATCAAAAGTTTTTTGTTAAAATTACCTGCAATCTATATTGCGTTAAAATAGTTAGACTAAAGCACATTTGGGTGGTCATATTGACCCTATTGCCTATTGACTGCTCCTGGTTCCCAGTGGGCACCCTGTCTATCGGCTACCTCTATGTAAATTGCTTTCAATAAAGGCCTTTAATACAAATCAAAGCAGAAAAACCCTACCAACCTAAAAACAAACAAAAATCGTACCTCGCAGGGAGTTATTGATCCCCCGAGATCTTTATGCATTCCCTGCGATCTACTGGTCGCAAAAACAAATAAAAGCAACGTAAAAATATATAAATGGGCGTTGGTTTTTGCCCACAGCCTCGAATGGAAGGGTCTGATGTTGATGAATTCCATTTTCGATTAAATTTTCTGTATCTCTACTGGTGCCTTGGCAAAGTTGATTTCAACCTAAACGCAGACGGATAGACGGACATCGCTTAATCAACTTCTTGCTTAATCAATTACACACGGAATGACATATATGTATACCCTTTTCCACCTATGATGAAGGGTATAAAAATGTAAAACGTGCAAAATATTAAAATATAAAGCAATACTACTGTCATGATCTATCAAAATCTACTATTCGTACCTATTGGAAAACATTATAGTAAACCTTATAGAGAGATTGGAATTCTGATGTTTATTTTTAATGATTTTGTGTAGATGATTTGTCACATCTTTATTTTGTAAATAAAATAAAATTATTTTAATGACATTATTTGCTTTTTGTTTATACAAATTTTTTAAATTTTATTTGAATTACACCGAAGGTTTTTAATAAAATGACAAAAAATTACATCATTTTTTTTTAATGTCCTCTTAAATATATTTTTTTTTTAAATTTTTTTTGTAAAAGCTCATCGACAAATGTAAGGAAGTTTAGTATGCTTGTCATTTGCTTTACGTTTTGTTTTGTTTAAAGCAGAAGAATAGGCGAACATTCAGAGTTTTTAAACAATTTTTAGATGAAAAAAAGCTAAGTCTGTTGGACATTAAGTTTTCTGGACTGTGATGAGTGAGGCTTCTGCCAAATATATTAATATCGCCACTAAAACTGTTATGTAAGATCTGTCGAGCTTCTTCCAATTTATTTTTGTTTATGTTTATGACGAAGTGACGGGCACAGCAAGTTAGTAATATTATTATTAATATAGGGGGAATATCGTAGCAGATCATTTCCATAATGGGCTCCATCCGTACTCTATGATTATATGCAACCGACTTGTAATTTGCGGTAACCTGCCTTTACTCTTGACTTTAGTGATTTCCACTGGTAACTGTCGGTCTAGTTTCTCTAGTAATTGCTAGCATTTGTCTAAGGCTTAGTAAACCCATGGCATTCACTTTTAGCTAGTTTTTGCTCGTAGTCCTAAGTCCTATGCTAGCCAGTGCTGGGCATTTACTCACAATGTGTGATACCGTCTCAGCCTCTTTGAGGCATAGTCTGCAAATATCACCCTCTTCGATTTTTATCTTGGCTAGATAAACTTGAATGAATGTACTTGAAGTTTAAATAACTCGTCACCAATGCAGTTATCCAGCTTTAGGTACTTCTATTATATCTAAGCACCATATTAGCCTTCCTGCCAACTTGGTTATTCGTGTATTTTAACTATTTCCTTTTACATAAAAATCCATTTCAATAAATCTTCTGTCTATAAAAATATGGACTTGCTTAATTACTTAAAGTTGGCCTATATTTTTAAATTGATTGAAACGCAAACCCTTAAATATCTCAATATATGAAAAAAAAACAGCTCAAATAATGTTTGGGTTTTTAAAGTTTTGTGTTTAGTTTTTAGGGTTCCGTACCCAAAGGGTAAAAACTAAACCCTATTGTTTTCGCTACAATGTCTGTCCGTCTGTCAGCGCCTTTTATCTCTAGAACCGTAATAGGCAGACTCTTGAATTTTTCACAGATGATATATAACTGTTGCCGATATAGCTACAAATACTAAAACTTATAGGGGGGTGTTCCGATAGAGACGTGTTATTCACGAATATGTGTTTATTTCTTGAACTGTAGGAGGTATAGACTCAAGATTTAAAAAAAGTTATTAAAACTTAGTTCGCTATATAAATAAGTATAAAAAAACCTAAAAATTAAAGGGTGTGATTTGCATGTATAAGGCCTAAGTTTTGAACCATAATAGGTAGTCTCTTGAAATTTTCACAGAAGGTGTATAACTGTGGCCATTATAGAAAGTGTATTACCATGGGCGTTTTAACAACAATTCCTTAAATTTAAAGGGTGTTCCAATAGCTATGCAATATTCGCGAATATGACATTGATTTTAAAATTAAAGGGTGCCCCATAAGACATACAAAATTAACAACTTGAATTTTTAAAGTCGTACTAAACATACGTACGGAACACTACGTGTGTGATACTAACTCTCAATTGGCTGATTTATAATAACTAATTGTGTATTTATATAATTAATAATTTCATAACAAAATAAAATTTCATTATTATATGGCCAAATTATATATTTCAATATTATTTTTAAGTTAGACAATAATGTGGTTCTAGCATAAAAATATTATTATTTTAGTAATAATATAGTTTAACTACAACCATATAATTCAATCATAATATGTTGATCTTAGATTATGGTTGTCTCAAACATGTTTTTTCTTTAAGTGTGCTTGCATTTAATAGCTAAACCATCTAAAGAAAAGAGAGAAATGTTACGCAGAAAAAATTATTTTCACCAATTAAAGACTTTAATTGGTTTCAGATTAATATTTAAATATAACTATAATTAATTGTATAATTAGGATTTTTTGGTCTGTTTTGAATAAATATAAATTTAAATCAATTAAAAAATTTATTGAACTTTAATTTAAAACTGATTAAAACTATTATTTTTTCTGTGTGGAGGATGTACTGTGCTGTACTGGTGCTATGACAACGAAGCGATGTAAAAATTTGTTAATCAATAAAATAGATGATGATTCCTTGAATGGGGTGACAGATTTTTAACGTAAAAAGATAATGTGCAATTAGTTCATGAAAGTTACTTTCGTTAATTAACGGTGTCGTCTATTTTTAAATGCTCAAAATTCATAAGTAGTATAATAATAAAAAACAGTTAAAGTGATTGCATTGAAAATTGGAATAAAAATCTTCATAGAATTAACTAATGGCCCTCGTGTAATAGCTTTCTTTTCATTATTATACCACTTTCGCCCATACTTTGTTAGCTGCCTTTTGTCTACCTAAACGTTGACCATAATTGTAAAGAACTATTTCCTATCTAGTTAATATTAGGCTGTAAAAATATTTCAAATATTTATTTATTCAAAGTAACAATTTTTCATATATTACAACATCTTTTTTACCACGCGATTTTGCTTGTATTTCTGTCTATTGAAATCATTAATTAGACAAATATATAAAACTGGAATTTTTGCTCATTAATTTTTATTTCATTTGTTATGTGGCGGCCGTAAGAAATAAAAGCAAAAGTGGGCAAAATATTTGAAAAGACAAGTAGTTCTTGCTTGAACACAAACCGGAAAACACGCTAAAAGTGTAAGTAGGTTGTTTATTGAAATAGATACAATATTTAGAGAACCTAATAAACTACGAAATGACTGCAACAAGTTTGAAAAAAAAGAACGTGGTAGAAAAGAGTGATGAATGTTAACGCACCAGTAACCTCATACTTGAATAACTTTGGGATAAATATATTTCTTAAATTATTACAAAATTTTTTATGTAATAAGAGGAAAGTAACAAAAATTAAATAAGTATTTATTGTAATATTTTTGATGTGGGAAGTTAATCCTCATTTATTTAATTAAATTTTGGGAAAAGGTTTGCTGCAATGTTGCTTAGAAAAATAAGCTTTTAACAAAGCCAACATTGTAGTAAAACATGCAAACAATTTGCTGGAAATTCAACCCACAACCCTCAGACTGATAGATAATAAACTAGAAAAGTAAGAGACAAGCCTACCCTGCAACCTAAATATAATTTTACTTTTACGCTACAATGCGAAAGTAAAAAGTGTAATGGAAAACTAATCACTAATTTGGTATATTTTGCTTTATGCTTCAACCTTTACAAAAATTTACCCTCAAAATTAAAAAGAATTTTTATCACTTCACATTGTTTTTTTTTTTCAATTGCCAAAATAGTAACAGTTCACAGGAGACCTGAAGTATGGCAGCTAGGAAAACATATCGGAAGGTAAAAAGGAGAGGAATCTAGGATGTATTAACGTATGGTTAAGAGTGCCTTACGTTAGTGCCTTACGTATTACCTTAACCTGACGGTAGTCTTGCCTCTCGGTGAAAGAAATGCGTCTTAAAACATCCGTGATGGGCATAGCGATGCAACAAGTATCAATTTTAGAACATGGTTGGGAGGACCATGCATATGTAGGAGGTAGAGACTACTTAAACTCCTGACACCTAATGGGTGCCTCAGTTGAAGTGTAAAAGCACATTGGACTAAATTGCCCTTCCTTCGAATAAGATCCCAACTATAGCTACCGCATTACTCCCCGAAATGCGTCACCAATAACCCGTTAAAAGAATTGGGGAAATTCTGCGAGGCTGCCAGTTTTAGTCATTGTTTGGACACTGGTCAGACTTCATTTTTTGGACACTAGTTGGATCTTAAATGTTCTTATCTTTCGTTTTCTGGCCCTGTGTAAGCCTCGGGGACTAGTGCTCCCACATACCCCGGAAGCATTGATGACAAGGTGTTAAAACTCAATTAGACAATATTCCCGCACAGGGACTTAAGAAATAATCAGAGAGAAAGTATAATGAGCTGTCGAAAGTAGGCATGTAGAGACAATCATGTAAAGAGTAATATTTTGACACATTATTTGCGCTGTATGATTAAAATTTTGCTATAACCATATAATCGCATCACAAGGTCCTTTAATGGTTTTCGATGCAATCTCAAAACACTTCTGATCGGAGTTAAATTTAATCGCATCAGTCCATCACACATGAAAAAGTTCGTAGTTATAAACCCTAGGTCAGGCTTAGAGATCAGGACAATAACTCATTTTTCTCTTTAAAAGTGTGCCTCTTAATAAGTTCATCAGTCTTGCACAGAATCTATGCACTCTTTTAATGGGAGTAGTGGCATGTCTCCACATCAGATCTCTGACACGAAAAATAAATGTTATTACTGAGAAAACCATTGACATTAAGGATTCACAAGAACCCAAGTGAGTCCGTTTTCTGAACACAGAACCGGCGACCTGTGTAACCTACTGAAGAAACCAATGCTTCTGTCAATCGAAGTGTTGATAATGATCCTGATTAGACAATACGTTTTTTCAGCAAGATAGGCTTTGTACATCTACTTCATTGACAATTTCTGCTAAAAATCTTAGTTTACACCCATACAGAATTCACCTTGCTCCAGAATTGAAGCCTTATGACCAGTAGTAGTTGCTTCATACGGTTGCTGATTAATCTCAAAAACAATTGCTCAATCAATTAGTGATGAGACATAATTTTTTATCTAAATGAATACATACCATTCCAACTTTATACCCCCCCTTTTAAAACCTCTTTCATTTATTACACTCCCTTAGTCTTTCTTTCTTTGTATCTCTCTATCAATTCCCCTCTACTTTGTTACAAATAGTATGTGTTGTTGTGCATATAAAAATATCTTAAAAGAAAAAAGCAACAGAAAGATAATTTTTTTTTCATTAGAATAGCAACAATGATTTTGTCACCTGGAAAGCTTTTTGCACTTTTTACAATCAATTAAAAATTTAAATCAAATAATATTGCAAATACTTATTTTATTTTATTTTATTTAATAATTTTTAAATAATATTTTTTTAAAGTCTAATTTTCTACCATTTTTGTGCAATCAAATTTGTTATACTTAATGCTTGACTTGCTAACAAAAACAAAAGCAAAAGTTAAAAATATATTGCAACTAACAAATATTTGTAAACAGTTTGCATTTTTTCAATAGAAATTTAATGAACCATTGTCATGACACTTTGAAAAAAAATATATAACAACATCACCTCTCCATAGAAATAGAGTTAAAATTTGTATTTTAGCTGAAAAATTTACAAAACAAAAAGCAACAAATTAACAAACGAACAGCTATTGATGTTTGAATGAACGTTTGAACAAACAAACAGACAGACAGACACATAGATCGGCACTAGGCAACCGGCGTCATCAAAATCTTCATCTCGTTTCACAAGTATGTGTGCAGTAGATAATTTCAATTTCCATGACAATGTTTCTGTTGTCGGTTGTAGTTTTGCATAAATGTAAATTTAATTCGATGGAAAAATTATCAAACCAAATAAATAACAAAATGTAGGTGTGTTAAGAATCACTCTAGGCGATAATATGCATGATTAAATTCCTTTTAGATATTTATTTTTTCCATGTTATTTTTTTTTTAGGTAAAAAATAATTCTGGCTAAATTTTATCTATACCCATATATACGCTAATTGCCAATTTATTTGCGATCATTAGAAATAGTGAGATTATGAGGATGGCTCCAAAAATTACTGGCGCTTAGACAGCTGCTTTTAACACAAAAAAATATATACACTTCGGTTCACTTATTTAAAGGCACAAAAGATCCCATATTCAGGAGCCGGTATCTTTTGCAATATTTAACCGATTCCAGAATTTTAAAATAGAAATGGAAGCTAGACATCTTGAGATATAAACAAAATCATGACAATGGTGGTTTCTTAACTAAGTAACCTTTTTTTGAGGTATTTATAAAAAAAATCTAAAAATGTGGTATTTTTTTTTTGGTTCACTTGAATAAAGGCACTTTGTTGTTTTTGTATTATTTTTAAAGTAAGCGGTGATTTTTTGTTAGGGGCGTTTGTTTATTGCAATTTATTACATCTTAGTCGATTTACGAGTCAAAATGGCAAAACAAACAATTTTAAATCTATCGAAAAGGGCTAAAATCGATGTTTACCGTTCTGAAAGATATTCCAAGCGCGCAATAGCTAAAAAATTGGACGGAACCCAACAGTTGTCGACAATTACATCAAGGACCGCGAGGGGTATGGAAAAAATTTTAAGGGAAGGGTTTCGTTGTCTTTATCTACTTATGAGAAAAGAAAAATCATCAGAATTGCTTCTAATTCTGCCTTATCCTTGTCAAAAATAAGAGCTCAAGCTGGAGTGCAAGCGAGCAAGTCATTAGTACGCAGAGTTATTAAGAGCTGTGAGTATCTTAAATACCAGAAATTACAAAAAAAAAAAGCAGGCACTTAATGGTCCTCGTAAGGAAAAGCGTCTTCAATTCGCAAAAGACTACATGGTATGGGATGTGCAGCAAAGAGGCCATGTAAATGACTGGAAAACCGTTGTATTTACGGATAAAAAGAAGTTTAATTTGGATGGGCCTGATAGCTACAACTATTATTTCCATGACCTGCGTAAAGAAAAGCGATTTTTGAACCGACATCACAGCCGAGAGGGCGGCGTTATGGTGTGGGGTGCTTATTACGTACTATGGCACCATCGATTTTGAATATCAAAGTGCAAAAATGACTGGTGCAACCTATAGAACGTTATTGGAGTCGGCTTTCCCGAAGTTCAATGAACTATTTGGTCCAATACCTTGGATATTGCAACAGGATAATGCCCCTATACACAACGCCAGAGTAGTAAAGAAGTACATTGCAAGCCAAAATGTTAATATTCTTGACTGGCCACCCTATTCGCCAGATCTAAACATTATCGAAAATGTGTGGGGTTGGTTATCTCGTAAGATCTATGAAGGAGGTAGACAATTTGATGACAAGCAGACACTAATTCAGGCCATTAAGGATGCTCTTGGGATGAAATTTCGTTGGATTACATGAATTCTCTTTATCTGTCAATGAAAACCCGTATATTTGAAGCTATTAAAAACAAAGGGGGTTGTACTCATTACTAATAGTTCTTTAATAAAGCAAATAATTAGTTTTCGGTTAGAATTTAATTTAGTTATTAATTGAGTCAATATTTCTTTCATTAAGATTTTTTGTTCTGTTTTAAACAAATATATATTTGAATCAATTACAGAATTAATTGAACTTCAATTTAAAACTATTTAAAACATTTCATTGGTGGAAAAAATTGTTTCTGTGTAACAAAAGTAAATAACAAAATGTAGGTGGGTGTGCCATATATAACACATTTATTCAACACCATCATAATGACCAGCACTTTTCCGAACAGGTGGTAGTGTGCAAAGGTAGTACCTATACCGAAAACAAATTCAGAATTTAGGCCAATAGCTATCTTGTGCTATTTGTCTAAGATGCTCGAAAAAATTCTACAAATTCAAATTTCGGGACATGTCAAGGAAAATAAATTATTGTCTGAAAATTAATCAGGTTTTCGCTCTAACCATAGCTGTGTATCTGCCTTATTGAATGTTTCTGAAAATATACGATGTGAACTGGATGAAGGAAAATTAAATTTCTTAATTCTTCTTGACCTTCGGCTCTGTTGACCATAACACACTTTGCAATAAGCTTCGGCATTTCTTTAAGTTCTCTAACAATTCAACACTTCTTTTGTCTTCATATCTTTCGAATCATTTGCAATTTGTATCTGCTAAAAATTTTCAATCATCTTTACAACCTTTAACAAGCGGTGTGCCACAAGGGTCCATTCTGGGACCACTACTTTTTTCAATTTTTGCCAACGATTTGCCAAAACAGCTTTTGCATTGCAAAGTTCACATGTATGCAGATGATGTACAGTTATATTTAAGCAGTCCAGTACGATCTATTGATGAAAATATTATTAGGGTTAATGAGGATTTGGATAGAATTTTTCGTTGGGCAACAGCGAATTGACTGTGTTTAAATCCCCATAAATCAAAGTGCCTAATAATTCGAAAGGGATCGCTCGATTCTGTTATCGATGTTAACATTCTAATAAATGGGGAAAGGATCAACATCGTTAATGCTGCAAAAAACCTTGGATTAATGTTTAATAATACACTTACTTGGACAAACCATGTAAGTGTACCCTCGTAAGAATATTAATGTTAAGCTAAGGTGCCTCTGGGATAAGGAAACTTCTTGCAAAATCCTATCTTCTTCCAGGTTTAATTTACAGCTGTGAGCGTTTCGCAAACTGTGACTCAATTAGTAAAAGGAAATTAAACGTTTTATATAATAACATAATTAAATATGTGTATGGCTTAAGAAGATATGACCGTGTTTCGTTTTGTTTCGTTTGATAATCTTCTTAACATACGCGTCCTATTATTTTTGCATAAGATTATTTATTCAGAAGCTCCACAATATCTTATAGACAAGATTAGGCTTGCCAGATCACTCAGAGGAAGAAAGATTATAATTTCTTTACACCGTCTTCATGTATCTGAATGGCACTTCTTTATACACGCGGCGCGCCTTTGGAATATTCTTCCCCAAACTCAACAACTCAATAGCAACGCAAATAGCTTTAAACATTTTTTGTTTGATTTTTTCACAACAGTGAATTGTAATTCTTTTAATAATAATTTTAATGTATTTGTTATAGTATAAACTTTTTATAGTTAACACACTGTGTAATTTTTTAAGTCATGGCAAAATAACCATATACGGACACCACTACGTGATAAAAGACCAAAAAAAAAAAGACCCCTGTCTCCCAGTTTTGCCCAAAGTCCTCCAGGTTTTTTTTTTATGGGCCCTCAAAGATGTGGGGCCTCGATGTCATTTTTGCAAAAAAATGATCATTTACTCAAGCTCATATCTTGCAAAACGTTTGGAATTTTGATATACTCTTTGAGGCAAAGTTGTAGCTCTTGCCATAAAGAACAAAAATTGTCAACATATAAAATCAAAAAAACTTCATCTTCAAGGTCAAAATCGCAAAAAAACTTTAAAAAATTCAATTTTTTTTACCTTTTTCCCCTGTTCAGGTCCATAGGTAGCAAACCGTTCAAAATTCAAGGAAACAATCAACTACAAAAATGAACCTAAGATCTCAATAAACAACTTTCTAGAACATATGAACTTCCTCGGAATGATTCTTAACTTAAAAACTTCTATCAAAAATCTACCTGGAAGCAAATAGCTGCATTGAATTCACATAAAAACAATCCAAAATAAGTTAAGAATCATTCCTAGCTTAAGTGTACGTACTTCCATTAATCTCGAAATATAATTTATAAACACCACTTTCCTATACTTTAAATATAACATTAAATCTTATTGTATAGGAATTGTCAAAATAAATAAATAAATAAATAAATAATAAAGAAAAAAAAAGTAACTGGTATGACAACATGTTTTACTATTTGTTTGGCGGTTACAAAATAGTGAAACATTTCAAAGAGTTTTAATTCATGTTTATGTTGATTACCATCTAACTTTGTTTTTAATTGCACTTTTTTTTTATTGAGAAATCTTACCTGCATTCCAGTTCCACGCAAATGCTCATTTACCCAATTGCGAAAAGTATTGGCTTGTATTTCTACCCATAAATCCTCGTTGCCACGGATATTCATGCCTTTGGCGGCTGTACCTTCCGGACTGCGTGCTACTAGGCCGGCATGTGTGATTTTTTGTGTTTCCACCGAACCATCGACATTGTGTTTTAAAAGGCCGGCATGAGTTATTTTAGCGCCTTTTAAATCTTTTATTTCCATGGTGCCCACCATGGTGTTTTTATAACTATATATTATTTGAAATTTTTTTCAGGGTTTTAACTTTCTTTGAGAAGAATATATTTGTATTTATTTTTTTATAAAATATTAGTAATCATTTTTTTTTTCTATAAAAAAATAATTTTTTTTAATAAAGCAACAAATTAGGTTTTATACGACATTTTTGAGTATAATTAGAGGAAAAATTATGCTTGAGGTCAAGATATCAATTATATATTTTTGTAATTTCTTTTTCATGCACAATAATTTGCTTTTAATTTACACTTTTCAGGGTTTTAAAAACAACTTTTTCACTCGCTTAGCCTTATTTTTATTCTATTTAATAAATATTTAACAAGTTTCAATTTCGTTTGAATATAAATTTTTTTCAATATATCGTGCTTACACATCGATCGTTTTAGTCAGACTGAAAAAATTCAGGTGGGTCTTGTTTTCAATTTTGCAATCGCACAAAATCAGCTACAAACACACATACCTACATACAAGTAACGCAAATACTACCTACAATCGGTCAAAAAGCGCTTCAAAAGTAAAAATTATTTTAATATTCAAAAACGAAAATGACGTCAGTAGTGGTTCTTATATTTTTTTATTTACTTTTCGTTGAAGTGAAGTAGCAAGAATTTGTTTTTCTTTTTGTTTTCAATTTTATAAATCATATTTACACAAATTCGCCTTAAAGATTACAATAATAATAAGCGAAAAATCTCATATATTTACACACACAAACACACGCATGCTTAATTAAAATTCTCTTATTAATTTGGCTTAAGATATTCACTTTATTCCAAGAATCTCTTGTAACTCAAAAATAAACTTCCAAACTCTCTGAACACTAGATTTTTCAAGCACATGCTCCCCATGTTTTAGTCACTCTCACTCTTAGTTGTATGTGGTGGGGCTTTTGCGCAATCGCTGTTGGGCTGTTTGTTTTTATTTTTATTTATTTTTATTATTTTGTTGTTGTTTTTGTTTATATGTACGTATGTAAGTGTGTGTGTGTAAGCCAAGTTTAAAAAATATGTATGTATATTATTTTATATTATTGTTGTTTTTGTTTTGTTTTCTTCTTTAAGAAATTGTTGAAGCCAAAAACACAAAAGTAACAACAAAAAACTATGTAGGAAGTTGTAATGTCAGTTAATAGAGAAGGTTACTTTTGTGTTATGATTTTAATAACTTATTACTGTTTTTGCTTTTGCTTCTATTGTTGTTGTTGCTATTGCTTTTGCTTCTTTTATAGTTGGTGTTGTTACTGTTGCTTTTATATATTTTCGTAAATTTTTTTTGTGTTCTATTCTTAACACAAAAAAGTGATCAAATTTTTTAGCATAAAAATACTTTGAGTCATACGAATATAAAGCATTTAAAAAATATTTCTAAAATGTTTCTTTATAATGCTTTTTAAAGGGGTCCTCCAAATAACTGAAAATTAAATAGTGTTTTAATTTCAGTCCATTTGCCAGAGGGATCTATTTTTTGAACCGTAATCGGTAAACATATAAAAATTTTACTATATCCGCTATACGTAAAAACCAGGTATTTACCTGGTTTTTACGTATAAGGTTTTACGTATATGGCTTTATTTTTTGAACAATAATGAACAATAATAGGCAGATACCCGAAAATTTAAACAGAATGTGTAACTATATTCCTTACTAACTGTGCATAGTTAAAGACTCTTACTTTTATAGTGCTTCACGTATACGTATTTACTTTACATAAAGGTACCCAAACCTGGATAAAATACAAAAATTTATATAAAATTCTAAATACTGTTGTAAAGCTCTGTAAAATAATGTAATTCCAATTGACAGTAATTAATTCATATTTTTTATTATTTTAAGACAGCGCCATCTGTTGCGCAACCATGTTTAAAATATTCCGCTTTGAATACATATTTTCTCTTGAAAATAAAATATCTTTGCGGAAAAAAGTATCCTATATTGTAATCAGGATACAAAGGTACCTCCTCACTAAATTTTTTTAAATTCTTCTAGTAGTTTTTACATGATGCAAACACAGATACAAAGACAGGCAGATAGGAAATGAGTTACTGCTTTATTATAAGTATAAATATATAGATATAACAAAAAGTAGTAACAACGTAAAATTCAAAATTAAAGGGAGCTTAATAGCGATGGTTTTCTGGTATACGAACTTATCTTTTGAGTCGAAACTTACAATCTATTGAAATTTACACAGACTTATATATATTTGGCTGGTATAGCAACAAGTATGAAAAATTAAAGGTTTTCCCACAGACGTGTTTTTAAAGTATATGGTTATATACTTTGAACTGATACAAAAAATATACCTTAAATTTACACAGGGTTTGTATAACTATGTTCTCTGTAACAGCAAGTAATATCAAAATATTATAGGGTGGCCCCATGCAAGACGTGGTTTTGAGGTAAATAGTTTATCTCTTTTTTATATCTTATCTTACTTAATTTAATTTAATTTCATGTTATTTTAGTTTTATTTTATTTTATTTCATTCTATTCTATTTGATTTAATTTAATTTTATGTTATTTTACTTTATTTTATTTTATTTTATTTTATTTTATTTTATTTTATTTTATTTTATTTTATTAATTTTACCTTATTTAAATTATTATAATTATTTTTAAATTTATGCTTACAAATTTTTTTAACTTAAATTGCCGTTTTTTTAATAAATAGCTCCCTTTTAAATTTTTCGTCTCCCTGTCTCTCTGGTTTTAAGTCATTTTTAGCAAGAATTATTATTTTCTCTATAACTTGACGAGGGTACAAAAATAAGTGTTGTTAACTACCTTAAAACCAACATAAAAATTTTGAGAATTTAACCAGCTTATTTGTGGCTTATTTACTCCTAGAAGATTTATCTATTATGGTGATATATAAAGCCTTAACATATGTACATACGTATGCGAGGAGTATACATATAAGTCGCAACCGGTAAAATAAGGGTGGTAGTGTCACATATTTTTTTAAGAATTTAATTTTTAACGCATAACATGAGAATAACAAAAACTTTATGTTATAAAAAGTAAAATCAAACGGATGTATTTAATCAATGCCTAACATCATTCCTTAAGTAGAGATAAATAAAATTTAAAATTTTGTACATCTCGCAGGCCTTGGACGTATGTCTTGTAAGCCTTTTAGGGTTAATATAAAGTTAAAGACTGTAGATTGATATGGAGTGTAGATTGCTACAGCCTTCAAAATAATTTAAAATTTAAATAATTTTATGAAAAGTGGTAATGAGCTTGTGCTACGTAACAACATATTTATCCGTGACTTCTCCACACAATGTTCATTATTTTAAAGTAATCAAATAATGATTCCTTCTCTATACTTATAATAAAACAGTAACTTCTTTTTGTCTTTCTGTCTGTGTCCGCATTACGGAAAAACTACTGGATTAATTTTTTACAAAATTTTGTGAGAAGGTACCTTAGTATGATGATTCCAATAAATATTACATTTTCCGCAAAATTATCTTATTTCCAAGAGAAAATGGAGAAAAAGCAGTGAAAAAGTACGCAATTTTTTTACCGATTTATATATTGCATGCTTCAAGGCACCTTTTCCTTTTAAAAGTGGGATATTTTAAATACGGTTGCGCAACAGATGGCGCTGTTTTAAAATAATGACACTTTTTTTTTTATTCTTAGTTTTTCATGATTTTATTATAAGTGTAGAACATTGTAAAATAACAAATTTTCTTTATACAGCTTTAGATTTTTAAATTAAATGAAATTTTAAATGAAAGGTATCACTTTTGTGTAAATTTTTTATCGACTTGTAGTTTGTAGTCGTAATTGCATTTTTGCTTTTAATATACTTAATATAAATAACACAGACTGTAAATTTAGCTAGTAATTATTGCTATTCAGGTTTGTTCATGTGTTACATGTTTCTATTGAACTCCCCATAGATGTTAGAAAAAAAAAAACAGTTTGCCTTAATGTCAATATTTCAAAATAAAACAAATTTAGATTTATGAACAAAAAGTTCATTGTCAATGACAAACACATTAAAATTATAGTAATATTACAGTAATAAATAAAACTATTTAATAAGTCCTAAATAACGAAATAAACATTTAATTCAGATTATTTTATTATTTTTATTATTATTGTCATTGGCTCTTTACTACTGCACTGCATAGTTTTAATGAGATCATAAAGTAAAGAGGGACAACAAATTTTAATTAAATATTCGAATTGTTAATAAATGGAATTTACTACGAATAAATGCTGTCATTTACTGATGGAGTCTTGGAGAAAACAAAATGAACCATTAAAATTTATATAACCAGCAATTAATATTGTTTAAATATTTGTCTAATTTTTAAACAGGGAGCAGCGGATTATATTTGATTTGTCGCTATGGCTGTTTGATTTGTTTTCTAATTTTGGTTATCTTTTCTGTAATATTTATTTAAATTTTTAAGTGGTTTATGTAATTTATGATTTCTTTACTTTTAAAAAGAGTCCATATAAATTTAGGATTTATTTCCTGTTATGCAGGTTGGGAGAAAGAACCAAAGTTAAAGTTTTGTAAAAGAAATAAAATATTAAAACATTACAAAATAGAACTTTGATTTCCTTTTATATTTTGTTAATGCCTTTGAATCTTTTCAAAGTCTGAAGCTGATTACTATAAGACAAACTGATTGGTAGTTCGCTAGTCAATCAATTTTAATCAAGGACCGTAACGGTTATAAGTGATATTAAATAAGTTCTTTAAAAACCGTTATTTTGCGGCTTAAATGAAAAAAGTCCACCTTAAAAAGTTATTTTTGAACGTTAAAATAAAAGGTCGGCTGAAACAACTTAAAAAGAAGTTTTATTTAGCCGGCATAAAATTAAAGTCATTTGAGGAGTTTTACTTTTTCCGTCAGGAAAGAAAACTCATTGAAGGAGTTTTATTTCTTCCATTAGGAAATAAAACTCATTTAATGTAAATTTAATAGATATATATCCAGTGCGGATAATTAAATAAGATATTCTTATAAAAGATTTTATATTATGCGTATATGAGTTATTCATTACAAAAAGAAAAAAATATTATGATTTTTTTAACAAAAATAAAAATCCTTTTACCGTAGCAAGAGTTGAACCGACAATCTTACGTTTGCGAGACTGCGGCGCATGCTCTGCTCCGAAGTCACGAACAACGTTTGTGATATTTATGAATGTTTTATGCGTTTAAATGTTGTTAAAAAGTAATATAAAAATTTATTACATATGTACGTAGACAACAAATGTAAAATAATTGATTTCGTTATGTTACATATTAATCTTTCAAACTAAAACAAAAGAAACAAAATAGCAAAAACACAAATTTTAATTATACATTTAATAAATAAACAAAATATTATTAAAAAATAAAAAAATTAGTTTTATTTCCTGACGGAAAAAATAAAACTCCTCAAATGAGGTTTATTTTTAGACGGAAAAAATAAAACTCCTCAAATGAGTTTTATTTTTTGATGGACAAAATAAAACTCCCTTTTTAACAGTTTCATCCCAACTTTTATTTTTTCGTTGAAAAATAAATCTTAACAGTGGACTTAGTATCGTTTTATCAAGATCACAGATTCACATCAAAGATTCTTAATCAGCTCGTCAATACGAATCTTTTGGTATATTACACTATAGGTGTTCCATGACTCTAACATGGAGATTTTTTGAGGTTACATTTTTAAAAATAACTGTTATTTGCAGTCCCTGATTTTAATGTATCTGGGAGTTTCGGGTTCTATTCACTGCATGTTTAATGAGCCTCAAGTCTAATCCAGTATTTTAATTTTAAATTAAAGCAAATCATTTGAAACTTCTGTGGTCGCTTAAATAAAATTTTAAATCATTTTTGTTTGTGTACTTCGATCTGATTTTATACGAACTATTGTGTATTTGAAGTGCCTTGTCGTCAACTAAGTAATTTCAATTCAGTTCGGTTCAACGTACAATATTTACATTAACTTTGCAAATGCTTTTAACTCATTTTTGTCGCTCTTGCCTTTGTAGTCATTTTGTTTAATTAAAAATGTTTTGGTTTTTTTTTTCACCATAATATTTTTCTAATGGAATACGTGTCATGTTTAATACATTTTTTTAGTATTTATTTTAACTAAGACGGCTTTTTTATTATTATAACTAACATTTGTTTATATTACAATTTTTGGAAGGTAGATTTATCTTACTAGGTAGTGTTGTCCGCTCAACTGATTTAGTAGTTCGACATGTGAAAAGTTGTATGTGTTTAGATATTTTATAGTGCAGAAGTGAGAAAGCAATAAAATCCGTACACGCCATCTGAATTTTCTTCTTTTTTGTTGATATTTAGAACTACGAAGCATTATTGTTGTAGAGACGCCACTATCTGGCAAGATAAATCTTCCTTGAATTATTGTTTGTTGTTATATTTTTGTATATATTTTTAAATTCTAAATTTGTTTTAGATAGAAAAAAGTTCTTAGTGAAGCAAACGAGCCAATACTCAAAAGTAGTGCTTAAATGCGTTCGAAAACTCATCAAAAGTTCCTCGATAAATGCGTTACAGAGGCACAGCTGGGAATAAAGCAGTTACGAACAAGGAAATAGGTGATCTGCCGTAAATTCTTTTGAACTAGAGGCTAGGTTGCGCTAGGGCATTATTATTTTGTAAGAGGATACCGAAGCAGATCACTTACTTCACGGGTCCCTTTTCGATTTTTGGTATCCGGCCGGAAATTTTCAAATAACTTATTTTCATTACGTCTCTTGCTATCACTATCCCTTTACTATCGACTGTAGTGATTTCAGACTATCGACTGATACATGTCGACATTCTTCCTCATTGCAGAGTCTATGGTAATTGCTAACATTTGATTAAGGCTAAGGACTCCAAAACATCTCCATATAATATGTGTATGCCCGTAGTCCAAAACCATTTTAAGTTAGCACAGTCTATAATTATCGTTCTACCTCGATTTTGAACTTGATCAGTCCAGTCCGTAACCTGGCACTAACGCAGTTAACCTTTTGTAGGCACCCATATTATATCAAAGCTTCTTCTTGGTCTTTTTGCCAACTTGTAGTGAAAAAATCCAGAGTCTTTGGTGGGAATCGTACCCACAACTCCGGACT
Source organism: Phasia obesa (assembly GCA_949628195.1). NCBI lineage: Eukaryota > Metazoa > Arthropoda > Insecta > Diptera > Tachinidae > Phasia > Phasia obesa. Next base: position 114,342,330 of record OX451219.1, on the reverse strand, counting down.
GAGCGACTAGCACACTACCTACTAGCCCACCGATGCACCTTATACTGTGGCATACATTGGGTAGATGTAGACGGGTTCAAAGAGCTCATCTTGGATGTAATAGAGATACCTTAAGCAGGATAACTTCATCTGTCCAAAATAAAAATCGATCAATATGATAACTGCAGAGTGTACCTAGAAGAAGCTGAGACGGTAGCGCATAGTGTATTTAAATATCCAGAACTAGCTATCAATGAGCAATTACAAAAGACTCCGTAATGAGGAAGAATATCGTCATTTACCAGTCGAAAGTCTAAAATCACTGCAGTGAAGGGTAAAGCCTGTGTTAGCACAATCCTCAACAAATCTAAGGAAGTTGTAATTTACAAATGGGCTATCTGCAATCATTGAGGATTGAAATATTGTACAAAAAAAGGCTGCATTTAGAAACCCACCTTTAGGCTAAATTCACCCATTTGTATCGGACAAAATTTTTGCCCGCACTATATTCTTTTTTTTAAGTTTTATTTCGCCCTCAGAGAGTGAAAAAAGTTACTTTGTCCGGACAATTCTTATCGTATAGTTTTTGCATAGTAAAATTGTGGATTGCCCCAAAGCTTATTGTAGAAATGAAACAGCCCGGAAAAGAGTGAAAGTAAGATATGAACAAAAGCTCATATATCGGGTGGTTTAATTTTAAGGGCCGATGTTGAATGTGAACCGCACCTAGTTTTTTTGTACATTTAATTTGACATTTTTCAATTTCAGACTAACTCAAGTTGAACCATGAAAAGATACACAATTGATCGACGCGTTAAAGTTATTCAGGCTTGGATGATCAATTTTCGAAGAAAATCATCTTCAGTGATGAGACACATTTTCACCTCAGTGGATTCGTCAATAAGCAGAATTGCCGCATTTGGGCGAATGATAATCCAAAAGTGAAAAACCAATGCACCCACAAAGAGTGACTGTTTGGTGGGGTTTATGGGCTGGCGGCATCATCGGTGCGTATTTTTTCCAAAATGAGATCGGTCAGGCAGTTACTGTGTATGGTGATCGCTATGGTGAGATGATAACGAACTTTTTATGGCCCGAATTGGAAGATGTGGATGTGGACGATATGTGGTTTCAACAGGACAGTGCCACTTGCCACACAGCTAACGAAAACATGGCTCTTTTTTGCGACAAATTCAATGGTCGTAATATCTAACGTGGTGGCGATGTCAATTGGCCGCCAAGATCATGTGATTTGAAAGCGTTTGACTTCTTTCTTTGGGGTTATTTGAAAGAAAAGGTGTACGTCGATAAGCCAGCAACAATTCAAGAGCTCAAGGATGAGATAATTCTGCACATTAACATAACAGCATAGAACCTTAGTTATGCCTTAGCGTCATCGAAAATTTGGAGCATCGGATGGAGGTGTGTCACACAGGTTGCGGCGGCCATTTGGCCGATATATTGTTCCATACATAATTGAACTATAACAATATTATCAAAATAAAAATAAATGACAATAATTTCCTAAATAATTTTTTTTTATTCAAAATCAACATTGGCCCTTAAAATTGAATCACCCTTTATAATAAATTAAGTTAAGCAATGCATCTCAGGAATCAATATTTAAAAGTAGTTCTTTATAACATTTATTTTACATCAATTTCTCTACTTTTTTTTTATAAATATGCTTGGTAAGTCATCGGTATTTTGTATTTGAATAACTATTAACAGAAGTTAAAGTAGTATAAAATTTGTTTGTTGTTTCATACGAAAAAATCGCCAAAATATTATCATTTGCTAAATGTAAAACTATTTTTAATTGTTAGATTAGTTTGTATATCATATGGCAGCTTTGTTTTTACGGACAAATTTTTCGAAATGAGTGAATCGTGCTGCAAAAAACTCTCAGCAAAAAAATTTTGTCCGGACAAAAATGTTGTTCGAAACAACCAAACAGCTTTAAACTGTAAAAATTAAAAAAAAAACTTGCTAAAAATTTACACAGAAATTATAATTAAACCTTCACTGCTAATGGATAACGTAAAAAATAAGCAATTATTTTATATTTTGTTATTAATGAATTTTATTCCTAAATATGCAGGTGGGTGAATATTTTATTTGGCATTAAACAACAAATTAAAAAGTTGATACATTTATTTTTGCCAAAATAAGTTTTGTAGAATAATAAATCTGTCATAAAACAAATACAAAAATTTACCACCTACTTAATAAAAAATAAATAAAAACTTGTAACTTTTACACCCACATTGGCGTCTTTTTGAAAATATATACATTAAATCGTATATTAATTCTTTCACAAGAATTATAATTCCATAAAAATGTTTGTATATAATTTCCAGAAACATCTTAGACACACATTTATGCTTTAGCAAACGATAAGTAAAACTTCATTCATTGAAAAATAATGAGTTTACTATATATATTTATTCTAAATGTTTGTCTTAATCATTAACAACCTACATACGGGTATAACGTTGAAGAGAAGTTGTTTCTGTTGATTCTTTTGTATACTTTAACTCAA
>OX451219.1:114307309-114334809 GCA_949628195.1 Phasia obesa | reverse complement strand
TTTTTAATATAACTTCTGATCCCACTATGGTCCCACTCTGAAATTTGTATGGTGTACTCCTAAACCTCATTAAAAAATATATATAATTTTAAAAAATTAAAAGACACTATATTCAATGGTTAAAAATTTGTTTTTTTCATGATTGATATCAAATTAAAGTATATGAAATCCCCTTTAAAATGAGCTATTACTCAACTTTCTAGAACTGGAGTAAGAATATATTTAATGCTCGAGCGCACATGCTAAAGGCGAAATTTTCCTATTTTGATAACTGTATAGCTAAAAAACTGTACGAGGTAGAATATTTTTAAAATTATATTTGGCTTCAGAAAGTCAATAATATAAATAACAACTCTAAGGCCTATTATTATAACATGCCTTTAGCTAAAGTTAGGATTTTTTGGAGCAATAAATAGTTTTTCGTTAATAAAAATGAGCTAAAAACCACTTTTAACTATCACGTACTATAAGGACAAGTTATAGCAATGAGCAGTATATACATTATTATAACGAAAAACTACTTAACGCTCCAACAAAATTCAGAAGTCGCGATATCATCTGTATGTCTTATATGTCATCTAAGTTGTCAAGTCATAAGAAGAGTACGATTGGAACACTAGTCAACAATTTAGCAGGGTAATGCTACATGATTGAATTAAAGAATACCATATATATATTTTTGAATGAGACAACTGTACGGGTATATGCGGAGCAGATATATATTGAATATAGCCTTTTATTATTTTTTAGGGGGGGGGGGGTACCGAATCAGACAACTAACTTTATTGTTCCCTTTTCCCTCCCTCCGTTCTACAAGGATTTCTGGTATCCGACTGTAAACTTACGAATACCTTACTTTCATTGAGTCTCGTTCTGTCACTAGCCTTTTACTTTGAGACTGGCGACTGATAAATGTCGAAATTCCTCTTCATCACAGAGTCTACGGTAACTGCTAATATTTGCTTATGGCTAAGGTCTCCACAGCATCTCCATTTTTTTAATTCTAAATTTAATTTTTTAAGAAATTAATATGTTTCTGCCCGTGGTCCAAAGTCTTTTTATGTTAGCCTATTTCCAGGCACAGTCAGTCTGCATGTATCGTCATACCTCAATTTTTTAGTTGGCCAGATAATACTTGACAGTCTGTGACCTGTCACTAACCTAGTTAACCATTTGTAGGCACCCAGATTATATTCAAGATCCTTCTTGGTCTTCCTGCCAATTTGTATTGAAAAATTCCAGAGTCTTTGATGGAATCGAACCCATAACCCTGCACTTATATACTAGCACGATGCCTACTAGCGCACCGAGGCACCTTTAATATAGCATTATTCCGACATCGATATATAGGCGTAGCAGTAGTCAAATTTGTTAATTGTATCAATGTTGTTTGTGCATTGAAATATGGAAGCAAAAAACTTATGATAACAATGCTTTTAAGGTAAGTGATACGAGTTAAATTTTTAAATTGATTTTTTTTTGATTAGTTTAAACATCTCGACTGCCTTAGTTTTCTACATTCCACATGAATATTTCAACATAAACAAATCATCAACGCGATGGCTGCCAACCCATCAAACTCTAAAAATAATGTTTTTTATCCGCAATCCGAAGAAGTTTTTGTGCGGATTCATCACGGTAGACAGAACATGGATTCATAGAGATAAAGGATTACTAAAAGCAGTAGGCTTCTCTAGGCCATCTACTTACATCTACTGTCTTAAAGAAGGCGATGTGTAAAGATTTTATCATTGGTTTCATACAAAAACTACCGAAATAAGTGAAGAAAGCAGTCGCTCCTCTATTCTCTATCATGCATCGGCTAACCTTCTTGGAAAAAATTCATTCTTGAAAATGAATACTTCTTTAGACATATTTTTTTAGATGTAGCCTTCTTCCTGGTCTTCCAATCTTAGGAATTGTAAGGCCTTTGGATAAAAATCTCTTATGGTTTCACACAAACGCCTATTTGAAGCGAGTGAAAAATATATAAAACCATGAACTAAATATATCGTGATTAAAGACCATGTTGAGAATTAAAACTGTTTGATAGCGAAAAGAGAATCATTTTTCCAGAATCATCAATCTGTCAAACAGACCTCCTGTTTTAAATTTGAATTTCTAACCGACTTAAATAAAAGATGGAAGGTTATTAATTCGTCTGTATTTTTTTTAATTAAATGATAATACGAGTATGTTGCTCTTAGATTACGGTTATGTCAACCATGTTTTTTCGTGTGGTTTTTGAGGATAAAAAACGGTTTAATAAAAAATATGAACTGATTTGGATCTGCAGTTTGAGTTATATTTTATTGGTTATAATGTTTTTTTATTTTCAAAAAAAAAACTAATGAATTATTTTACACTGCTAGTTTAATTGTTGTTAAATGGCTGAGGTAAATGGTGTAATTTATACTTGTACTTTGTAATATTAAATTTTTTAGCACAAAATTTAAAACGGCAACATATTTTCTTTATTGCAAAAGACTATGACGCGTGAAAAATTCATTTAAAACGCAGTTAGAATTTATTATTTTTATTTTCATTCAAATTTAAAATGTCGCATGTTTTTTATCACATTTACAAAAAGCACTTTATGCTGTAAACTTTAAGGCGATGGTAACGAAATTGAAACTTGTTAAAAATGTGTAGAATTTTTCTATTAAATAACTGCATTTTCTACTAATTATTTATTTTCACTTTGCCTTAAAAATATGATTGCTAAATACATCAGTTTAGTATTTATTTTTTTAAATTTGTTTTACTTTTTTATTTTTTTTTTATTTCCTCCCTTTTCGTTTTATTACTTGTATATTCTTTAAATCCGCTTAAAACGTCTTAACTGGTTTAGTAACAATCGTCTACTGCTTTCGTAAATGACTGTTCAGTAGAGACATCCATTTGTCCATTCATTACTTTAAGTAAAGCTTTTTTACAAACCAAGCTTTTATCTCTTAAAAAATCTTATATGATGTCATACATGGCTAGCAGTTGTTGTGTTTGTTGCTGCTGCTGTGAACTCAGTTTGTGTTTGTATTGTTTATCTTTTCCGTTGCCTTATTCTGCTGCAGTGCATTTTTGAAAAGAGTTTATAATATTTGTTAGTTTACTTAGTTTTGTATTGTATTTTATTTTAAGTTATTTCAGTTTTAATGTCTTGTTATATTAATGCGCTCTTTTAAATTGCTTTGCATTTGATTTTCTTACTACTCCATGCAGTTGAGAAATTTTTTCGCTTATTATTTTGGCAAGTGTTCTTTTTTTGATTTTATAAGCCGCTTTAATGTCAGTTGCTCTTTGTTTTGATGGCTTTAATACTGTATGGGTGTTTACATTACTTTATTTGCTGAAATTAATATTAAATTCAATAATAATCGTATGAAATTTCAAATTTAGAAGGCAGTTGGTCGGCAAGCATCAAATTAATTCTATATGCATGCAACTGTGGGCGTTGTTGACAGCTCAGCTTATGTTACAAAAAAAAAAACTTGTATTGAATCTATTCCTCGAAATTAATTATATGGCTTACAAATCATTTTATATATTTTTATCTTGTAGTTACACACAGAGAAAAAAACATGGTTGTGGTATGATCACAAGAACCATTTTATGTTCTCTGTAACAATATATGGTTGCGATGATCAACTTACAATTATTTTAAACATTTCTATGATCACGATCATGTTAGTATTTGATCACTAAATGTTTTAAACACCCGAAAAATGCAATATGGTTGGTTTGAATAACACACTGTGTAATTTTTTAAGTCATGGCAAAATAACCATACGTCGTAAAGACCAAAATTAAAGACCCCTGTCTCCCAGTTTTGCCCAAAGTCCTCCAAGTTTTTTTTTTATGGGCCCTCAAAGATGTGGGGCCTCGATGTCAATTTTGCAAAAAAATGATAATTTCCTCAAGCTCATATTTTGCAAACCGTTTGAAATTTTGATATACTCTCTGAGGCAAAGTTGTAGCTCTTGTCATAAAGAACAAAAATTGTTAACATATAAAATCAAAACAAACTTCATCTTCAAGTTCAAAATCGTAAAAAACTTTATAAAATTCAATTTTTTTTTACCTTTTTTCCCCTGTTCAGGTCCATAGGTCGCAAACCGTTTAAAATTTAAGGAAACAATCAACTACAAAAATGAACCTAAGATCTCAATAAATAACTTTCTAGAACATATGAACTTCCTAGGAATGATTCTTAACACCGTTTAGGTAGCGCTTAGGTAGCCGCAAAAGTGAAAAACTTGGGACAGGGGTCTTTTTTTTGGTCTTTTATCACGTAGTGGTGTACGTATATGGTTATTTTTTTCCGTGTTGCACTGTGTAATAAGTTTGCTCGTATGTTGCCATAGTATGACTAAAAACATACAAATATAGTTTGGTGTTTTTGAAGTGTTTTATATAGTTTTCTAAAATTATTAGAATATTATTTTACGGTTTAATGTTTAAAAAAAAATATTTATGAATTGAGTCATTTTAGCTGCGTAGCCGCTGTCTTCTATTCCTTTAATGCATGAATAATTTTGAATAGTTTAGTTAATTATGAATAGTTTTTTCTCATACGACTTATTTTAATTTAAATAAAGAGTCAACAGTATGGATAATGCTGTACATGTCTGTATAAATAAAATCACCGTGGCGAAGGTTCGGCACGGCTGAATATAGCACTCTTACTTGTTTATTTATTATTTCTAGCAACGATTTAAGTTTTGCTAATTTATGTATAAATTAAATCGTCATTTACTATATATCATTGATACATAAATTAGCAAAAGATAGTACATACTCACTTTATATTCAATTTGTATATAATATTGCAAAATTAAGAACAAAACGTTTTCAAACCCAGTGGACAAAAACAAACGTTATTTGGTTCAATACACTCAGAATATTTTTACAGTAGCTGATGGTAGTTTATTTAAAAAGTATTCCGTACAGTTATTTTTAACTGAATAAACATTTAAAATTTAAAGCATTTTGATTTTGTACTGATTCCAACATTCATTTTTAAAACAATAAATACTGATTTTCCGTTGCAGTTAATATTTTCGTTTATTTTAAGTTGAAAATTCGGTTATATCGAAAATAATAAAACTTAGTATGTGTGTTAAACATTTTTGACAGTTTTAGAAAAAAAAAAAAAAAATTCAAAATAACAATATTTGTTTGAAAAATTCATATACATACATAGTATATCGTCGCATTTCTTCTTAAACCACGTAAGCGACATTTTTTCGAAATTGACTTTTTTAGTTTTTATGGTAGTAAATAGTAAAGTTAATAGTTTTTTTTTTTTTGATAAATACAAAAATTAATGTTTATTTACACACAGAAATTTTCAATTTTCTGTTTGCGCCAAAACCACGTAAGCGACAGATTTGGCTAAAATTAATTGTAGGTAACAAATTAAAAACAAAAAAAAGTTTTTATACCCTTCAGAGAGTCGCACAGCCATGTTTTGCAAAAAAAAAAATTTATTTTGAAACCCATATTAAAAAAGTTATTAAGTTTTTTTTTCGTTTTCTGAAAAACGACTTCTTGGCGCTTACGTGGTTTAAGAATAAACGCGACGATATGTACATATAAATTAGATAAAAATGTGTAAAATAATAATTTAGTGCACCCGACTGCTGTACCATATTATCTGGTAAGTAATTCTAGGATAATAGCTATGTCAAAAATAATAGAAACAACATTGAGCAATCTTCCAGTCCAATTGTGATTTTAAGTGTAGGGTTGCCAATTTTATTGATACTTGCTAACCCTTATGGTGGGAAAACTACGTATAATTTTGTTTTTATCATTCTTAACAACTGTTTGAACTCTTTTTTCTTGCTTCAATACTTGGGTACATATACCTAACGAAAACAAATAGTAACATTTACACATTAGGGTGGAAAGAAAAAATATTTTTTAATTTCGATATGTAATAGCGGTACAAAGTTGCCATTTGCTATTGTTAAGTCAATTGCAAGGTCTGAAACCCAAAGTATGGTTGGTAGCAGGGACTCTGCATTCCCTGTGGCAGTTTTTTGTCTCTTCTTAAATGACTTTTGTCGTTTATGACACTTTAAATATATTTCCCATATCCCTAGTTTTTCTCTTAGAATACCGTTCACAGGAATTTTTTTCTTCTGCCATTATCGTAAACATTTTGCTTTATAATGTCGGTCACAGAATTTGGAGCGTTTTGAATCTGATGTTCTTCTGATTATTTTCCACACGAGTCATCAAAAACATTCGCTTTAATATCAGTGACAAGTCAAGTGCAACAATTTTCGACTAGATTCCATTCTTATGCCTTTTGGAATAGTTGTGTATTAGTGGTTATAGTATTAAAAGATATACTTAAAATAATGTCATGTTATTTTTTCGTTCCTGGTAGTTTTTCGTTCCTACTAGTTGCAAAACATTGTTAAGATGGTTCTTTATGCAAAACTGTTTTTTAGTGATAGCTAGAATATTTTGTATTTTTAAATATACCTTCTTAATTATTCCCTTTAGATACATATGTATATGTATTTAAAAAACCTCTTAAAAATCCTTACAATTCGTTTCGGTACTTCAAGAGAAAGGCAAGTGGTTTACAATTCATAAATTTTTTGATTATTTGTTGTACATTTTTTATAATTTCTTCTCTTTAGTTAACTTCTTGATTGTGGCTTTCGGTACCTTAGTTGATGATGATAACTGATAAAAATATATTTTACTTAAAATATATATACAGTGGACGTTCAATAGTACGTACTTTCGTTTCTACGAATGTCCAACGAATGGCAATTTTGTTGCAGTTCTATAGTACGAATACAACATTTTTTTACTACTCGATAGTACGAATAGCAGCAGTTTTTGAGAGAATTATGAAATGAGAATATGAAAATTGGAATATTGACGACCGAGATGAAGAAATTGAGTAAGATAATGATAGCGATGATTACCAAATTGCAGTTCCTTCGAATCCGTTACCAAAAGTTAAACATGAATATGCGGTAAAATGTTTTGACACATGTATTCAATGGGCTGTTGAAGACAATATTGAAATTTCCCAAACACTTCTATTGAGATTTATTCAAGAAAAGGCGGAGGAAATTAAACTGCAAAACAAACATGCCAATGCCTAATGACTGATTTTCTTAACGAACAAATATGTACTTTTAATATTTATTTACATACATATGAAAAAGTCTATGCTTTCACACTTATTGATTTAATATGAATTTGCATATTTTTTAAGTTTTTTTCCTTTGTTTTGTTTTTAATAAAAATATAATTTAAATTAAACTATTTGAATATGTTTTATTTTATATAAAATAGGGTAAAATTTTTGTCCAATAGTACGAATTTTCCAATAGTACGAAAAGGTCTGACATTATATAATTCGTACTATTGGACGTCCACTGTACATATATAATTACATTATACTATTTACTTATGAATCTTTGTTAAAAAATTATAGTCTTAAGATTAAGAAATTTGTATCAATTTATTTTTATGCAAAATAAAAAATAAATTTGTAGTTTATTTTTTTTTTTAAGTTAAAAAACCAGAAACAACAGAAGAATCGTTTATTTTTACTGAATTTTAAGTTTAATTTTATTACAGTTAAAAATACAAAATCAACGGAAATATCATTTACTTTTACTAAATATTCAGTTAATTTTTATGTTGTTAAAATAAAAGAAAAAAGGATTTGTTTTTACGGATTTTGTCAGTTAATTTTTGAGTATTTAAAATTAACAAAACATTTCATTTGATTTGATTTGATTTGAGTTTTCATTAATTTTAAATTGCGTTTTCAGTTATTTTAACTGACATAATATTTTGAGTGTAGGAATAAGATATTATATATATTAATATATTATGGTTAAAAGTATTATATTATTTTTGAATACTTATAAAACTTTGAAGTTTACCAAAAATTGTTTGGTTAAAACCAACCATGCTGAATTTTTTCAGGTGGTTGTAGTAACCATTTGATGATGAAATTTTAACCAAAACTTGTTTAAAGTGACCAAAGTAATGTTACAAACAACTAAAATTTGTTCATCACAACCATACATTGTTACAGAGAGCATAATGTGTTTCCTGTGACCACACCATAACTATGTTTTTTATTTGCATGTGAAAATAAAAAAATATTCGCCAACAAAGAAGTGATTTTTTTCTATGCTGGGTTCTGTTAGGTTATTAAATGTGGATAAATCAGAAGTGGGGACACCCTTTAATTTCTAAATTCTAATTGTATACTTGTTATAACAGACTTTACAATACAGGTTCCTTGCAAATTTCAGCTTTCTTTTTACAACAGGTCCAAAGGTTGGGCACACACATAGAATTACATTATTTATTGGGACACCCTATTATTTCCAAATTCAAATTTTATACTTTTTGTTATAGCGGACTTGGTAATACAGATTCTTTGTAAATTTTAACGGTCTGTATACAACTGTTAAAAAGTATGGTCATATACAGCTGCGGTCAGAAAAATAGCACCAAGCCCAAAAAAAAATATGTCTCCGATACATATTTTCCTATAGGTAAAATTGATATTTTTTAATAGTTGTCATAAGACGCTTAGAAAACTGAATAACTACATAAAATAATAAATTTTACTTTATTTTGAAATTTATACTTTATTTTAAAAAAAACTTGAAGAGCAATCAGTCAAAAAATAGCACTTCACTTCAATTTTTACTAATATTAAACACTAAATTAAGAACAAATTAAAAAGAATTACAAATGATGCATTTATTACGTTGAGCATGATTTGTATATTCTAATTAATACCTTCTTGCATGTCCTTTATTTGTAATAACGTCTGCACAACGTTTTGGCATAGATTTTACAAGATTTTGAAATATTTCCTTTGGAATTTTATTACAGAATTGCTGGACAGCCGTCCAAAGCGCTTCATTGTTAGTTGGTTGCAATTGAGACACTGTTTTTTTATATCTGTTCATAAATTCATAATTTGTCTGTGCTATGAGCGAACCATTCCCTCACATTGACTTTATTGTCCTGAAACCATTTAGTCGCAAGCTTGCTTGTGTGCTTCAGGTCATTATCTTGCTGGAAGATCCACATCAAAGGCATTTCTTCAGAAGCATAAGAAAGCATTACTTCCCCGAATATACCAACATAAATGTTTTTATTGTGGTTTTTTAGGTCCTACACCATAGTAAGAAAAACTACCCCATACCATTACGCTAGATCAACCGCGTTTTATGGTTTGAGTTGTAAGTTTTGGGTTGAATTCTGCGTTTGGGGGTCTTTTTACGCAGGCACGTGATCCCTTGCTTCCAAATAATACAATTTGGACTCATCTACCATTTATTTTTCCGTTGAAATGAAACTACATTTTGTCGTTGGTTGTATTTTTTGACCGGCACTGTACATCAAATTAAATGAATTATTGGAGCACCCATTAATTTATAATTTTGAATATTTATACTTTTTATTACAACAGTCATAGTAATCAATATTATGTAAAATTTTTGTCCATAACGGTTTAGGAGATAGGCGCATATAGGTTAAATTACGTAACCTATGGGGACGCCCTTTAAATTTAAAATTCATTTTTTTATTACTTTCTGTTGTTGGGAGCTATAGTAAGACACGCAGTTTTTAAAAATTTTAAATTGGTGCCCTTTACGGTTCTTAATGAACGAGACCAAACTGGAAACAGAACCTTTCAAATAAAGAAAAAAAAATTAAATTTAAAATCGGTTCAGAAATGGCTGAGCTTTGCGGTACATAAGAAAAAATTCGGTTAAAAAAAGTTATAACTCACCTGTCACCTTAAAAAAAAACTTTGAAATTTTTTAATAATCATTTTATTTATATTTAAATTAGTTTTTTTTTTTTTATAATTTTATTATTATTATTTTTAAATACTATTTAAAGTTGGTTTTGAATTTTTTTTCTCATTTATGTTTCACTTTATGTTGTTTATTTTTACATAATTTATTTCATAGAAATTACATTTTAATCCTTTTTTATTATTTTTTTAGTTTAAATTTGTTTCTTTTTATATTTAATTTTACTAAATTATTACCAGTTTAGACATAAATAATTTACACAATTTATTGTATGTTATGATGTAGGAAAAAATATTTTGGGTTTAGGGTTTAATTTTAATAAAATAGACTATAATGCTGTGCAATTAAAATTTATATAGATACAATTTTATAATAATAATATTTTTTTAATAAAGCGCTTTTAGCTAAAACTAAATGGATTAACTAATTTGTTATATAATTTTTTTTTAATTAAACACAACCAGATTGATGCAATTTTTTATTTATTAAATAAAACATATTTAACACAAAAAAAAAAACTGTGTAATTTGTAGGGTGGATACAAACAATTGCATTTAAGTAATAAAATAGTATTTTTTTCCACTTGATTAATTGGAACTTTAACAAATGTATTATAACCATATTTAGGCTATTCACAAAATATAACTTTTTAATGCCAGCAAAAAATTAAATATTTTGTTTCAACAACTACAATGTTTACACTTCCTATGCACCAATTTCATGTTTTTAATACTTTCTGTTTAGCTTTTGGGGAATTTAATAAATTAACCCTTAACGGATTGGGCTTTAAGCAATTCGTTGTCCGTTAAATATTTTGTTTAATAAATAATTTATTGAAATTCTTTCGTTTAGCCGTTATGAGATTTTTCGTGATTTTGTACATATAAGAATAAACAAACCGATACTTAAAGAATAAGAAATGCTTCTTTTAACCTTTAATGTGAAAGTTCTTTTAACCTTTAATATGAAAGTTCGAGGATGCTGTAGCTTAAGTGGTTAGCACGTTGACTACTAAGCAATGGTCACGAGTTCAATACTCAGCCGAGGCAACATCAATTTTTCTGATATGTATTAAGTTTTCTTCATAATAATGCATATCACAGCGCCCTCCTTCGCTGGTATTACCACATAGCACTAAATCGCCGGCGAAGTAAAATAATTATAAATTGGCTATGCTAGCTTCGAACTAATTCGCCTAAATAACACCAGAACCGCTGCAATACTGTTCTAAAAATAATCATAACGTGCAATTGCAGTGTTGCCAGAATCGAAGCTTTACTATCACTAACCATCTGTCTTCTCTACTACTATCCCTTTCCATAAGAAGTATAACAGTTTATGTAGGCATTAACTGCCTGAGTGGTACTTCTCTTAAAAAAAAAGAAAAAAAAATCGTAAAAAGTTCCATCACATTATGTGTTACGGTTGTCCAGGCAGCCGTTAATAAGTTTTCAAGTTATTTACATGGGAATATCATACCCATAATGTATACTAATATAAGGTTAAACTAGGTACATCTCTAGGTACACAATTAAACATTTGCACCGTTAAAGGAAGGTTCTAAGCCCACTGTTCCAATCCAGCATATTTTACTAAGTACGGTATTGCTTGGACAAAATTTCTAGACTCCAGTTATAACAGTTCCCAAGTAATATGATGATAAGTATTATATTATTTGTTATGGGAAGTGCCACGCCTACTTTAAGTTTAAAAAAATTAAATAGTTTTACTCACCGAATACTTAGTAAAAATTGCGAAAAACTGGATAATCGGTTTACTGATGTCGTAGGCAGCAATAGTATCCGACAAACAAGCAGATATATATATATATATATATATATATATATATATATATATATATATATATATATATATATATATATATATATATATATATATATAATATATGATTCTATATAATTATCACTTTAATTTGATGGTCTTTTATTTAGAAGAAAGTGTCTGTCTTAATAGATTTTTCATATTACATCACAGTTTAATGGTATAAACACAACTGGGATAAACGACGAACTTCGAGGAAAAAAAATCGTGGCCTAAATTCTCTTCAACTATAACACAATGGCGACGTAAAAAATTTTAGGAACACTTATCCAGATCTCTTTTTTTCTCAGTATATTTTTATATTCTTTCGCGTCAGATCATATAAACAGTCATTGTTTTTTACTTTCACGATGATAAATTTTCACAAATAAATTAATTTATAAATTTATAAAATGTTTGTTTACATTTATTCATAGTGTGACCATGTTTTAATAGAAAAAATAATACACAACAGTGTTAGGATCTAACAATGTTTAAATTGTACCATCCCAGTGATAATTTTGTACCAAATCAGCATCAATTGTACCAACATTTGACATTAAGTAAAACAAGCAGCAAAACATACGTAAAGCTCGACATTAAATGGTGATAATAATTTAATTTAATACTAGGGTATTTTAAAGTGATGATAATTGACCTTGATTCCTTGAATTTATTTTCTGTGGATATGAGTCAACGTATATAAAGTCAGCGTATATAAATTTTTAAGATTAAGGTAAAGAAAATCCTGCAATAGCTAAAATAATTCCCAAAATCGGTCCTCTAGGATTCATGAAATACTTTCAGCAATATTTGGGAATATCTTATTTTACCGATCCCTTTGGTATTTCAGAAGATATAGGCTAATGTCAAAATTTCGCTGTAAAATAGATCAAATTGAAGGATCTCAATATTCTACACGGATCATCACTTTTACACGAAATATGATTTAAAATATAAATTTTTTATATTTATTTATTTATATTTATATATTAAAAAAAGATTAATGGCCCTTATTAGGCTAAAGAATGCAATCATTTTGAAGTTTTCAATTTGAAAGTCATCTAGTTGTTAACACAGAAAAGCTACCATTTTGAAATTTTACCTAAAAATCTAAAAATTTTCTCGCTAACTACGACAAAAAAAAACTTAAAAAAATGTGCTAATACTACATAGATCTTTAAGGCGATGTTAAATTTTGAAAAATCGAACAAAAAGTTGCTTGGCATCCCTAAAAAATTCGAAGGGTTGAGATTCTCAAATTTGAGGCCACATTGCACCACCACTCGTAGGTGAATGATACCCTGCTTTAAAACTTAAGCTCGGATACTCCTCCTTTATATCCATGTCAAATTTTGAATCAATTGGACTAGCACTTTACAGATGGCCCTTTACACTGTGCAATGTAAGGAGCTGGCTACACTACAATTGCCATCAAGTGCTTGAAACTTCACCAAAGTCACCGGATCTTAATCCGATTAAGTATGCCTGAAGCTATTTGAAACAACAGTTAAAAAATTATCGGATTACCAAAAAGACATTACGATTTCTCGCTAGAAAGAATGAAAAACGAAAACAGCCGAATAATGCCGGTAGCTGATTAGGGCGATGCAAAAACGTAACTAAATTAACTAACACTTATACATAATAGGGTTAGCAGATAAAATAATTAAAATCCTGAACATAAATCAAGAATGTTGCGATTTAGTCAATTCTAGACAGGGTTGGAGAACTATGAATATAGAAATGTAAAAAAAAAATTTTTCTTGATTAAATAAAAAAATTTATTGAATAAATTTTATATGAAATTGCCCAAAAAAAGTGTACCAGTGTACCACTGATGTGTCGATTGTATCAAATATGGTACAATTGTACCACAAATCCCAACACTAATACACAAATTGAAAGAATAAATGTTATATTAAAAAAAATTTTAAACAAAATTATACTGTTAAAAAATTTTTAGATTAATTGTGGGCTATAAAGAAAAAAAAAACAATTCTTTATCTTTATTTACTAAATGTCTTAAAAAATTTATAAGAAAAACTGACACTCTGCACCAAAGTGGTCCTCGTTCGCCGGCATAACAAACATAAATACACCTATCGCAGAGTTCGTTACGCACGACGAATTTCGTCGACGCATTGATTGTGCAGCTCTTCATATACACAAATATATTAAATTTTTTTGGACGAATATTCGGAACAAAAAAATTCGTCGTTCGTTCCAGTTGTGTTTATAGCATAAGACTGCAATATACAGTAATATATCAAATATAATTTTTAGAACAAAAATACTACATAGTGATGATGATAATCTGTGGTGCATAGAAAGTAAAAAAAAAAAAATTATTAAAAAAATAATATAGAGCTTAAATTTTTTATGTTATTTTTCGATTTTATTAAGCATTAGAGTTTCAAGTTAATATCTTTGATATTTTCGTATATAAGGATAAGGAAAATAAAAATGTTAAATATACTTTTAAACTTAACTATTTTTTTATAATTTAAATTATATATTTTTTTTATAATTAACTAAAAATAAAGAAGATTTGTTAAGCTAACTAGCTGCGTTGCTTTGGAGAAAATTTTAATTTCTTGTTTTTTAATATAATTAATAATAAATTTTTTAAATTTTAAAATTTATTTGTTTAATATTTAATAACACTTTGTTTAATATTTCATTAAAATTACATTGAAACCCCTTTTGCTAATAAGTTTTCGTTTTTTTTTTGTGAGTTTTAATTGAAAAAAATCTATAATGTTATAATCAGCAATTAAATAAATTTATTAACAATAATAATATTTATTACATAAATAACTTTTGAAAAAATCTTTTTTTTAATTATTATTTTTTTACTAATGAATATATAAAATGTATGCAAACTTAAACATAAAAAATTTGTAATTTTTTTTATATAAAAAAATATAACAAAATTTCACATGTTGTTTTAAAAGTAGGAAGAAATAATTAAATGGTTTATTTTAATTAAATACCCTTAAAAAAATAAAAACTGTATATAAAGTGTGCATCTATGTGATAAGGTCTTTATATTTTGCTCGTGTTTATGAAAAATACAAAAAGTATTGCCAGATTAGGTCACCTTAAAAAATTTACTGCTCAATTGTTATTCATAAGTAAACTATACTAACGATGACAAGCTGAAACTTAGTTTAATTTTTAAATGAAAATTTTATAATAACGAGTGATTTTTTAAGAGATTGAGAACTTTTTTTTTAAAAAAAAATCATAAAATTTGCAAAATCTCATCGGTTCTTTATTTGAAACGTTAGATTGGTCCCTGACATTTACTTTTTGAAGATAATTTCATTTAAATGTTGACCGCGGCTGCGTCTTAGGTGGTCCATTCGGAAAGTCCAATTTTGGGCAACTTTTTCGAGCATTTCGGCCGGAATAGCCCGAATTTCTTCGGAAATGTTGTCTTCCAAAGCTGGAATAGTTGCTGGCTTATTTCTGTAGACTTTAGACTTGACGTAGCCCCACAAAAAATAGTCTAAAGGCGTCAAATCGCATGATCTTGGTGGCCAACCTACCGGTCCATTTCTTGAGATGAATTGTTCTCCGAAGTTTTCCCTCAAAATGGCCATAGAATCGCGAGCTGTGTGGCATGTAGCGCCATCTTGTTGAAACCACATGTCAACCAAGTTCAGTTGTTCCATTTTTGGCAACAAAAAGTTTGTTAGCATCGAACGATAGCGATCGCCATTCACCGTAACGTTGCGTCCAACAGCATCTTTGAAAAAATACGGTCCAATGATTCCACCAGCGTACAAACCACACCAAACAGTGCATTTTTCGGGATGCATGGGCAGTTCTTGAACGGCTTCTGGTTGCTCTTCACTCCAAATGCGGCAATTTTGCTTATTTACGTAGCCATTCAACCAGAAATGAGCCTCATCGCTGAACAAAATTTGTCACATTTGAACATTTCGAACCGAACACTGATTTTGGTAATAAAATTCAATGATTTGCAAGCGTTGCTCGTTAGTAAGTCTATTCATGATGAAATGTCAAAGCATACTGAGCATCTTTCTCTTTGGCACCATGTCTGAAATCTCACGTGATCTGTCAAATACTAATGCATGAAAATCCTAACCTCAAAAAAATCACCCATTATATGGTAAAGACCATATAAAATATGTTAAAACACGTACACGCACACGTATTCGCCACCTATAACAACATAAACAATTTAAAACAGTTGCTTTTTCGGCGTGTTAGGCTTATGTCTTATTTAAAGAGATGGGTAGTAAAGACGAATAGTTACAGCACTAGAATTTTATATGAAACCGGCGTTTTAAAATATTGAGAAATTACCCAGAACGTTGCCATATCGTTAGCCCTTAATTAGTAGGAGTTTTCATATTTGTTGCGGATTAATATTAAAAACAAAAGTCAAATTCGAACAAAATGAGAAAATAATGAGAATAGAAGTGATAAAAGCGGTATTCTATATTTAAACTGATTTTTAAATGTCGTAAATATGCAGATTACTTCAATTCTTAAAAAAAAAAACATAATCGACTGGTGAATAGATAATAATTCTTGCAAAAAAAGCAGACTTCAAAACAGATAGAATGGCACTGTAAGAAGTAATCTGTAAGAATTAGATTCAAACCAAATAAAAGATGCGCCAAAATAAGAGGCAAACAATGTAAAGACTATGTGAATGTCAAGCCTCTCCCTATTACTGTTCAAAAGTTAAGCTATTTTCACCAGCATCCGTTTTTTATGGGGCCATTCATGCCTCTGTCTACAACGTTTTCAAAGATAGGGTCACATAGAGCAAATAACATCACCTATTGGGACAACCTTTAATTTACTATTTTACATTAAAGACTTGTTATTATAGAGGACTTGGCCACAAAAGATTCTTTGTAAATATAAACTGTCTGTCTATAATTGTTCAAAAGTTTGGCCATACATATTAAATAATGTGTACTATTGGTACACCCTTTACATTATAATTCCAAATATTTATAATTGTTATTTTACCAGAGAGTGTAGTGGACATTCTGCATAATTTTCAAGTGTTTGTGTTTAACGGTTCAACAGATAGGGCCATATAAATAGATCAAATGACATAAATTATGGGGACACCCTTTAATTTCTAAATTCAAATTGTATACTTGCTATAGTGGAATTTGCAATACAGGTTCCTTGTAAATATCAGCTGTCTGTAGCAGTTTAAAAGTTTGGCCACATACATAGTATTACATTAACTATTGGGACACCCTTTTATTTCCGAACTCAAATTTTATACGTTTTGTTATAGCGGACTTAGGAATACAGGTTCTTTGTAAATTTCAGCGGTCTGTGTACAACTGTTCAAAAGTATGGCCATATACATCAAATTAAATGAACAATTGGAGCACCCTTTAATTTAAAATTTTGATCATTTATACATTTTATTCTAATGGTCATACGACATTCTGTCAAATTTTCAAGGTTTTGTCTATAACGATTCAAAAGATAGGCCCAACTAGGACAAATTACGTCACCTATGGGCACACCCTTTAAATGTTAAATTTATTTTTTTCTTAATTTTTGCTGTTGGGAGCTATACCGACATGCAATTCTTTTAACGGTTCTTAATACACGTAAAAAACATGTATGTTGTATGGGGACACCCTTTAGTTTTTAATATAATGAACTGTTTTTAAAACGGGACCAAACTGGAGGCCTAAACTTTCAAAAAAAAAAAGAAAAAAATTTTAAAATCGGCTCAGAAATGGCTGAGTTCTGTGGTTACTTACATAAAAAAGTAACATTCAGACCAATTGACCTTGTTTTTGGAAGTCGGTTAAAAAGGTATGATATGATTAGCAAAGAATTCCGCGTGACAGGACATATCGTCGCGTTTATTCCTAAACCACGTAAGCGCCAAGAAATCATTTTTCAGAAAACGAAAAAAACTTAATATAACTTCTCTAATACGGATTTCAAAACAATTTTTTTTTTTGCAAAACATGGCTGTGCAAGTCTCTGAAGGATATAGAAACTTAAAAGAAAATTTGTTAATTGCAATTAACTCTAGCCAAATCTTTCGCTTATGTGGTTTTGGAGCAAACAGCAAGTTGCAAATTTCTATGTGTAAATTAACGTTTATTTTTATATTTATTAAAAAAAAATTTTAACTTTACCAAAAATGCTTCAAGTGGTCTTTTTTAATCTCAACTACCATAAATTTTGTGGTTGAGACTTTAACATTTCCAACTTGACCATTATATTTTGCATGCAAATGTCATTTGTATGGTGCTTACGAGGTTTTGAAAATGGATTTTTTTTTATTTTTCATATAAACTTGTTAAGATGAGAATGTAGACTGGTGGCAACTGTTATTTTCTGCCATAAAAACCTAAAAAGTCAATTTCGAAAAAATGACACTTACGTGGTTTAAGAAGAAACGCGACGGTATGCTGAAAAATTCCAATCAATTTTGAATGTCATCAATTTTTAAACTGTTGCTAAAAAATAAATGAACAGAAGAGAAATTATACTAAACGATTTCCTTGAGGCAGCTGTTGAGCAACAAGTAATTTAGCACTACTCTTTGTACCCTTTTAACATAAAACGAACAAACTTTACCTTATCAGCTTTACATACACCCTACTCTTAATGATTTTAAAAGTATTTAAGTTTTCTTATAAAAGACATTTCTCAATATTTGTTTACCAATTTCTTTAATTTAATTTGTTTTCCTAACAATTTATTTTTTATTTTTTAATTTTCATGTATTTCTTATTATTTAGACAAAAAATCGTTTTAGTTTTTTTTATTAATTATTTTATTTTTAGTTAATTAAAGGTTTGAGTTTTAATTGGTCTTCTCACAATCGAGCCTTTTATAATAACAAATATTATCATGTTCGTGTTTAAGTAACATTTACTTTAATTAATATTTGTTTTTGTTTGCTTTAATGTTTTTTTATTTAATTTTATGTTTACTATGATTTTATTTTTAGAATTAGTTTTATTTTTTTATTGGCAGTTCTTTTCTTATTTAAAAATTGTTTTAATATATTTTTTTTCTTGTCATGTTTTTTTGTAATTTAAATATTAAATATATATTTGTATGATAAAGTAAATCGTTTCCACTATACATATACATTTAATTAGATACATTAATTATTTTACCAAAAAATTATTTGTTTCGCTATTTTTTTTTCAGTAATAGATGAAGATCCATTTATTTCCCTTAAAATTATTTAATAATGGAGTTTTTTTTATTTAAAAAGAAAAATTTGTGGTTCGAAGTGTCTCAAATGAATGTATGAAGTTTCAATAAAACTGTATAACTAATAAAGAATATTTAAAAATTTATTTTATACACAGAAAAAAATTTTTTCACCAATTAAACGTTTTAATAAGTGTCAGATAAAAATTTATAAATTTTTAAATTGACTCAATTGATGAAGAATAAATAAAAAGTGTCAGATAAAAATTGAATTAATTTTTAAATTGACTTAAATATATACTTAATGGAGAATAAATGAAATAATATTACAATTAAATAAAGGGTGATTCAAGTAGAGATACTTTTTTCAATAGCCTTTTTTCGACAGACTACGTTTGAGTCGTGTCATACTGTCATGTTAGTTTTGTTTAGTATTGTTTGGCATTTGATAATGGAAAGACTTATGACTGAACAACGTCTGCAAATCGTTCAACTTTATTACGAAAATTCACGTTTGTGAGGAATGTGTTTCGCGCACTTCGCTCATCTTATCGGCCTACTGAGCGTACTATTCGCAACACCATCACCCATTTTGAGACCCAGCATTCATTATTGCATAATATTCGACCGAATAGACCATGTCCAGCATGCTGTGAGGAAAATATAGCGGCCGTAGCTGAGAGTGTACATGAAGACCGTGGAGAGTCGATTTGGCGCCGTTAGCAGCAACTCGGACTGACGTATGGAACGACTTGGCGCATTCTACGTCGAGATCTTAAATTGAAAGCATACAAAATACAGCTTATGCAACAATTGAAGCCGCTCGACCTTCCCAAGCGACATCGCTTCGCTCTATGGGCTCTTGAAAAGTTCCAAAAAGATCCGAAGTTTTCGAGGCAAATTTTGTTTAGCAATGAGGCTCATTTCTGGCTCAATAGGTATGTAAACAAACGAAACTGCCGTATTTGGGATGAAGAGCAAACTGAAGAGATTCAGGAGCTGCGACTTCATCGAGAAAAAACCAACGGTTTGGTGTGGTTTGTGGGCTGGTGGAATCATCGGTCCATATTTCTTTAAAAATGATGTCGGTGTGAACGTAACCGTCAATGGCGACTGTTATCGTGCCATGATAACCGACTATTGAAGCTCGTGATCTCGGAGATATTTGGTTTCAGCAAAACGGCGCCACTTCCCGCACATTGCAACAATCAATGGATTTATTGGGAGAATATTTCGGTGCTCACATAATTTCATGTTTTGGGCCGATCGATTGGCCACCAAGATCGCGATATCCTACCGTTAGACTTTTTCTTGTGGGGATATGTAAAGTCTTAAGTTTATGCGGACAAACCCACGTCGATTCAGGCCTTGAAGGAAAACATGACGCGTGTCATTCGCCAGTTACCAGTCGAAATGCTCAAACGATTCATCGAAAATTGGACTCAACGGATAGACCATCTGCGACGTAGCAACGGCCAACATTTGATAGACATAATCTTCAAAAAATAAATGCCAAAGAATGTTCTTTAAATTGATAATAAACATTCTCTATTAATTTTGATTTTTCTTGTTTTTTAATTTTAAAAAAGTAGACAACCTCGAAATGGATCACGCGTTACATTGTTATTAAAATATTTGAAACACCTTTTGCAGAGCTTTACGACAATTTTTAGAATTTTAGAATTTTATATAAATTTAATTTTATCCAGGGATGGATACCTTTGTATAAAGTGAATTCATATGCGTAAAGCAGTGTAAACGTAAGACTCTTGAAATTTGGTGTGGAGTACTTTCAAAGCAAAGTCGAACAAAATATTGTCAGGAGGCACACAACGTGTGTGGGCACAGCTACTCTGATTAGAAAATTACAATTATGATTTTAGAAACAGTTTTTTTTATCTCTCTCGAACCTTTTGTGAATTTTAAGTTGAGACTAATTCGGCATTGCCGCTTTATGGTAAATTAAAGAGCCTTGAATAATGATAAATTTTAATGAGCCAAAGTTTAAGTGGTTTCTTGGTTTTTTTATTATTTTATAAAAATGTGAGTGTTTTTTTTTTATTTTTCTAAATTTAGACACTAAAAATTATTTTCTATACTCGTTTTATCCTTTGAAGTTTTTTTTTTAAATATTTTCGTTCTTAACTTAATAATTTTTTAATTTATATACACAACTATGATGACTTATTTTTCCTTCTAAAATAAATTTTTGGTTTTAAATGGAAGAATATTTAGCTGCCAGATCTAAATGCCGATCTCTTGATGTATCCCTAACGATTGATGACAATATAATTTTACGACCTCTACGCGAAGAAATTTTAATACAAGATTCATCTATGGATGTGGTCGCGTTGCTAAAATGAAATCTTTTCGTTGATGAGGTTGGAGTTTGGGTGGCCATATTTGTAAAACGTCTGTAGTTGTTAATCATTAAATGAGGCAATGTTGTGGCATCACCGATTAAAGCTCGTTTTGTTGTAGAAATTATTGATGCTGCAGCTGCTGCTCCTACATGTTGTTTTGGGTGTGTTGGTTTTTATTTTTATTTTCATTTTTATTTATTTCATCGATTAATTATTTTTTTTTTTTTTTTTTGTTAAATATAAATGAGGAAAACGATGAAAAATTTATGTTTTAATATTATTTAGTTTAGTTTGATCTTTAACAATTTGATATAATTTTGTTTTATTTAAAAAAAAAAAAATTGATTTTCGTTTTTCATTGTTGAAAACATTTATGCATTTAAAAAACATTAATTATTTTTTACTGTATTTACACTTAACAAGAGATGACTGTAATATTTGAATTTGTTGAAGAATTTTAGTTTGTTTTATAGTTTTAATTTTTTTCTAACAAAAATTATTGTTTGTTTGTTTGT
The DNA here is from genome assembly GCA_949628195.1 of Phasia obesa. Lineage (NCBI taxonomy): Eukaryota > Metazoa > Arthropoda > Insecta > Diptera > Tachinidae > Phasia > Phasia obesa. The sequence goes on along the minus strand of OX451219.1, from coordinate 114,313,086 downwards.
TTTTTTTTTCTGAGTAGCTGTACTCGTATGCAAAATAGAATTGAAGAAGTTTTAAATTTTAGCATAAAAATATAAATAAAGCAAAATAATTAAGAATTTAAGCATAAAAATATAACTGAAGCAAAATAATTATAAAACAAACATTCACTCTTGTGATTTACATCTACAGTTGATACATTTTATTAAACTATTTAAACATATAGCAAAAATTTGAATAAAAAAGGATTAAAAATATAAAAAAATACCAAAAATATATATATGAGGGAGGTTAAAAAAGTCTTTAAAATCAAAAAAAGAAAACACTTTATTCTCTCTTTATTCGAGCTTAATAAGATTTCAGGGGATTTTATTGCAGAGATGATGATCTCATTTGGCACAAATATTTTTGGTCTACGAGCGATCATATAAATTTCCATTTTTCGTTTTTATTTTTTTCCCTTGCATTGACTGTTGTTTCGTTTCAAGTGTAAAAAGAGAAAACCCATATTCAACCATAGGATATGTGACGGCAAAAAACTTTTATTTTTTATTTTACTATTCCAGACAACAACCCTTAAATATTTTGTTAACTAATGGAAATTTAAATTTTTAGCTTCTAAATTATGCCGCAATTAGGTTTTATTTAAAAACAAGTTAGAGTGCTATATTCGGCCGTGCCGAATCTTATATACCCTTCACCACGGTGATTTTATTTATGCATAAATATATATACAGTGGAATCTCCCTTAACGGACACCTCCCTAAAATGGACACCTCCTTTGGACGGACACTTTGGTCTGGTCCCGGCAACGTGCCATAAGAACAACATTGAAGAAGCTCTCCCTTGAATGGACGCTCTCATGAACGGACGCGTACACCCATTTAGCAACAAAAAAAAAAAAAAAAAGATTCTCTTGTCCGGACACTTAGATTTTCTTGCCTAATTTCTGCAAGCCATAAATTGCAAATAAATTCCTAAAATCGGTTTTAATTCGTTCGTTGAGTTTATGTACACTCTGGCATCACTATGACAAATATAAAATCATTTTTATCTGGCATAATAAAGTTTTATTAAGGGGAATACCCAAAAAGTGTAAAAGTATGTTTATGTATATGTGTTTTGGAAATGTTGAGTTCATTTGCTTGTAAACAATTACATGTGTGTGACGGTTAAAAATGGATAAAAAGAGCTCAATATTAACACCTAATCAAAAAATAGAAGTGACTGCTTTGTAACGAGTGATTTTTTAAGAGCTTGAGAAATTTTTTTTTAAAAAAAACGCATAAAATTTGCAAAATCTCATCGGTTCTTTATTTGAAACGTTAGATTGGTCCATGACATTTACTTTTTGAAGATAATTTCATTTAAATGTTGACCGCGGCTGCGTCTTAGGTGGTCCATTCGGAAAGTCCAATTTTGGGCAACTTTTTCGAGCATTTCGGCCGGAATAGCCCGAATTTCTTCGGAAATGTTGTCTTCCAAAGCTGGAATAGTTGCTGGCTTATTTCTGTAGACTTTAGACTTGACGTAGCCCCACAAAAAATAGTCTAAAGGCGTCAAATCGCATGATCTTGGTGGCCAACTTACCGGTCCATTTCTTGAGATGAATTGTTCTCCGAAGTTTTCCCTCAAAATGGCCATAGAATCGCGAGCTGTGTGGCATGTAGCGCCATCTTGTTGAAACCACATGTCAACCAAGTTCAGTTGTTCCATTTTTGGCAACAAAAAGTTTGTTAGCATCGAACGATAGCGATCGCCATTCACCGTAACGTTGCGTCCAACAGCATCTTTGAAAAAATACGGTCCAATGATTCCACCAGCGTACAAACCACACCAAACAGTGCATTTTTCGGGATGCATGGGCAGTTCTTGAACGGCTTCTGGTTGCTCTTCACTCCAAATGCGGCAATTTTGCTTATTTACGTAGCCATTCAACCAGAAATGAGCCTCATCGCTGAACAAAATTTGTCACATTTGAACATTTCGAACCGAACACTGATTTTGGTAATAAAATTCAATGATTTGCAAGCGTTGCTCGTTAGTAAGTCTATTCATGATGAAATGTCAAAGCATACTGAGCATCTTTCTCTTTGGCACCATGTCTGAAATCTCACGTGATCTGTCAAATACTAATGCATGAAAATCCTAACCTCAAAAAAATCACCCATTATAATAAAGAAAAATTAAGTGTAAGGAATTTTTCAAAGCGATTTGCTATTGTTAAAACTCAAGCGTCTGATATAATAAAGAAAAGAGAAGTTCTAATGAAAAAATGGTATTCAAACGAAAATTTAAATGAAAAGCGAAGCTTTTTTAGTGCTGAAGGATTAACAATTGATCAGTTGTGCTACGAGTGTTTCGTTGCAGCACGCAATAAAGGAATTCCATTAACTGGTAAGTAAGTCAGGAAGTGCAAAGTACAAAGGACTCACAGCAGGTTGCATTTTTTTCATTAATTTATTAAACAGGCTAATTGCAGTTTTCTCTTGAGACAGAGGACATCCCCCTTGTACGGACACATTTCAATGGTACCGTCGGTGTCCGTCCAAGAGAGATTCCACTGTATATATATATATATATATATATATATGTAGCTTCACACATTTTCCGAATACATACTCTACAATCATGATGTCTTTAATACATCTAGTTGAATTGCTTTTAAAACAGAGATCTCATCTATTTAAGTATCAAACGCATTTAAAAAACCATGTTACTCTAGATGTTACTTTATATAAATATAGACATTTTTTTTTTAAATATCTCGAAAATTGTTTGTAAAAATTTTTTGTAAAAAAATTTTATTGAAAATTTTTTTGGAAAATATTTTACCAAATTTTTTTCGAAATTTTTTTGTACAAATATTTTTTGACCAAGTTTTTTAATTTTTTTCTAATTTTTTTAAAACTATTTTTTTAAACTTATTTTTCAATTTAGAATCTTCCTGCAATCTATATTGAGTTAGAATAGTCAGACTAAAGCAAACAAAAATCCGTAAAAAAAAATCCTTATATTGACCCCCCCATGTGTCTTGTAACTGCTACTGGTTAACAGTAGGCACCCTGTAGGTCCATTGGCTCTATGTGTATTTCTTTCTATAAAGGCCTTTAATACAAATCAAAGTTAAAAAATCATACCAACCTAAAATAAACAAAAATCGCTCCTCCCAGAGGGTTGTTGAACCCCAAAGATCTGTATGCACTCCATGTGATCTACTAATCGTGGTCTAGTATTTATTAAACAAAAAAAAAAAACAACCTGAAAAACTATAGGTAGATAAAGTATAGGTATGCGTGCTTTTTTGCCCGCTGCCTCGAATTGACTGCTGAATTTCATTAGCAAAATTTTCGAAACTATACCTGACAGACTGCCCGAGGGACATCGCTAAATAAACTTCTCTATTTATAATGATCCAGGATATATATACTTTATGGGGTCGGAAATTAATATTGTAGAAATTACACACGGTATGACAGACTTAGATATATATACTCGTTCTACCTGCGGTGAAGGGTGTAAAAAAAATTATTACAAAAAGATTAAAAAGAAAACAAATCAACAATACAAACGAACAAAACATACACAGAGAAAAGGTGCAAGTTTAGTTTTTTGAACATTTGCTAACCTAAAGGTTGCATTTGCTAAATCTAAGTATGGGAAAACTTAAAAAAATTGATTTTTTCAGATGATTAGTTCTTCTGCGGGGAACATTTTACTCCTTGGTCTGATTTTTGTTATTTTCAAGCTTTATCAGCCTTTCATTAATCTCACTCAATAAATTTTCAGAGCTAAAATAAGCTAAAAAAAGTAACGTCCGGCGAGATTGCCCAAGTACCCCAATGTGCGACGTATAAAACTTACAATCAGACACGAAGCAGAAACCATCACTCTAAATAACATATTAATAACAAATTTAAAGCTAAAACATAAAATATAAAAATATAGAAATCAATATCTATAACATTACATTCAGCATTTATGTATGTACGATTATATCGTCAACAATAAATATAATTATGTGTTTAGTAAAAAACAAAAAACAGATCATTAACATTTTGTTTTCATAACTATTAATAAGAAAACAATAAAGTTATCAACACTTAAACATTTAACAAAAAAAAAGAACAAATTCAAAAAATTTGTCTGAATGAATCGATATCGGTTCATCTAGTAAATCAATATGTATGTTTGTATGTGTATATAGCTAGTTAAAATGATGAAGATAGTTAATGATGATGAGAGTGATGATATTAGATTTGAAGTAAAAGTATTTTGTATTTTGGGTGGTCATGAATAACATGATATGTACATCATCGTCATACCGATCGGCTGATGGGGCAGCTCGCTCCCGTGTTATATGATACTCTCACGATTTCTTTCCATTTCTTCCGTTTCGTGTTCGGGATCTAAACTTGACGTTGAGGAGACACCGCATATTTGCATTTCGATTTCAGCCAAACGATTTTCCAAGTCCCACTGTTGTTGCGATAATTTCGTATTTAAAGCTTGATTTTCTGACTCCACTGTGTGTAGGCGTTCCCGCAAACGTTTTATTTCATCTTCCAGGGCTTCATGTGAGCCGAGTAGTGGTGTGGTGCCACAACCTGCAACACTTGCGGCCGATGTACCAGTACCGTAACAGTCCAAATGAGAACTTGAGTCGCAAATGTGACCTGAAAGGAAGCAGTTTAAATTTGAAGATTTTAAGATCCAAAAATAACACAGGGCAACAGCAAAAATATGCTCGAGTAACTACTATATACATTTGATGTATCATGGCTACCTTAGTACAAAAATGGTAAAATTTTTAAATTCTATGGATAGATTTTTTTTTTAAAAAATTTTTTTTTAAAATTGCAATTTTTTTGAGACGTTTCTTCAAATAATTAATAATAACTCAAAAACTACTAGTCCGATATTATTAAAATAAATTCAGAAAAATTAAGATTTGCATAGCCTTTAATTCGTCTATATATCGCGTTTCAATCGGATCAATAGTATCGGAGTTATAATAAAAAACTTAAGAAAAAAATATATTTTTTACGTAAAAATGGCAAAAATTTTCGTTTTAAAAAAATCATAAAAAATCGAAAACGGCAAAAAACTTCCAGATTCATTTTTTTATCGCATAGCGACATATAATAGCAACAAAATGAGATATCGACCATAAAAATCGATTGATTTTTTTTCGAATTTATTCACAATTTAGTGAATTCGCTCATTTTCACAAAATTTTAGTTTTTTGCTTGATATACGCATCATAGCGGGTTTTCAAATGTGTGAAAAACATAAATTTTCCAATTTCAAGGGGTGCATGTCGGATTAATGTTAGATTTGATGAGAAACTTCCACCCACAAAATTTTAGTCGAATTCGACAACGTTAACACGTAGCGCATAGGCCCCAAATCTGAAAAAAAGCGTTTAAATCGAAAATAATTGACAAATTTTCAGTTTTTGCAAAATTAACGCTATTTATTTCCCCTTTTGCAAAAAAGTGGATCCTGGTCCTTAGGGCAAACACAATGAGATTTACAATAAGCTACATATCTTTTAAATCGGTTAAACAGTTTTCAAGTTACTTGCCGAAGGCAATTGACAAAAAAATGTAACTAAGTCAAATCGATGGAATAGATCGAAAATGCATTTCATTGTTTTATTCATGTATTTTCTTTTATTTTATATTTTATTATTTAAATTTATTACAACATATAAAATAAGGAAATAAATAAATAAATATTATAAACTACAAACTTTGGAATTTTCTTTTATGACATTTTCTATTATTGAATAACGAAG